>JASFAX010000745.1:0-17500 GCA_030737875.1 Allium sativum
CAAGTGAATTATTCACAGCTCATCTCATTTTCCTTACATTCACAAAGAAAGTCTTCTTTTGAAAATCGAAAAAATTAGGGAATAGCTCATTTGTGTAGAGCAGAGGCTTGAAAATCCTTGTGTCACCGGTTCAAATTTTGTTCCTAAATTGTTGGGATAGCTCAGTTGGTAGAGCAGAGGACTGAAAATCCTCGTGTCACCAGTTCAAATCTGGTTCCTGACACATAACTAATCGATTGAAAAGATATTTATACCTCTTCAAATTAATTGAAGCGGGTCAACATACAATACATATTAATAATCTAGAGCGCAATACATATTTTTTATATAGATGTATAGATCCATCTATATTTGGAGATGGTAATAAAAAAAAAATAAGTTGTCTAAAAAACTTCCAAGTTTATTTTATAGGAGTTGAAGGATAGAACAAGTAAGGATATATTTTATACACAGAAACAAAATCTGTTCTTTTTTTATTTCGTATTTTCTTTCCTATTTATTCTATTTCTTCATTCTTGTTTATGCTACTTTCAAGGGTTCATCTAAATGACATGCGCGGTACAAAGTTTATAGTGCAGAACTTTTTTGATTTATCTATTATATTGTTTCTGCTCAAACGAAATTCATAATATCTTCAAAATTGGGTAATATCAATGAAGTCTTTTTTAGCTTAGTCTTAATATTTTTTATCTTAGTCTTAATATGAATTAGAATCCAATTATTCTCTAGAACAAAATGAAAAATATTCCTTGACTTGAATAAAAAAATCTGGAGTCATGTTATATAAGTGAACATTCGTTTCTTATCATTCAATGAGCATCTTGTATTTCATAAAAATTGGGGTAATATAGTCCTTACGTAAGGGCCAGCCTATCCAACTTTCAGGCATCAAGATACGTTTAAGACGTGGATGATTATCATAAGAGATTCCCAACATATCATAAGATTCCCGTTCTTGAAAATCGGCACTTCTCCAAATCCAGAAAACAGACGGGATTCTAGGATTACTTCTTTGGGCAAATACTTTTATGCATACCTCTTCCGGCTTATCTATACCATACCGTATTTTCGTAAGATGATACACACTAGCTAAAAATCCGCCAGGTGCTACATCATAGGCACATTGGGAGCGTAAATAATTGTAACCATATACATATGAAATGACAGCAATGGAGTCCCAATCCTCAGTTTTTATTTGTAGAGTCTCTATTCCTCGGCAATCGAAACCCAAAGATCTATGAATTAGTTCATGCTTGACTAGCCAATCAGATAAACGAACCCCCATCTTCTCGATTTCTCCCACATTTTTATTTGTATGAGTATTTAAAATTTCCAATGAAATTTTGAAAGATTGACTTGACCCACTCTTTCTTATTCTGCACAAAGGAACCTTGCCTAATTCACTAATTCATGTGGAGATACTGAATTTTTGGATTTGAAAAATACTTCAGAGATACTTTCTGAAGTAGATGGTGATTGATAGAGTAATCCTTGCTCGTAATTTCCAGTATGAGTACTACGTCGAACATAAAACTTGTGATTAGTAGTAAAACACCGATTTGCTGTTGGGACAAAGTTCTATCTTCAAAGATTTCTCGGGATATCTTCTTACGAAGTTTCGTTATAGCATCGATAACTGCTTCTGGTTTAGGCGGGCAGCCCGGCAAATAGACATCCACGGGAATTAACTTATCGACTCCCCGAACAGTACTATAAGAATCAGTACTGAACATTCCTCCTGTAATAGTACAAGCTCCCATAGCAATGACATATTTTGGTTCAGGCATTTGTTCATATAATCGTACTAAAGACGGAGCCATTTTCATTGTTACGGTACCGGCTGTTAAAATTAGGTCTGCTTGCCTAGGGCTCGATCTTGGTACTAATCCATAACGATCAAAGTCGAATCGCGAGCCTATTAATGAAGCAAATTCAATGAAACAACAACTGGTACCATAGAGAAGAGGCCATAAACTGGAGAGTCTTGCCCAATTCGAAAGATCGTTTAATGTAGTTGAAATAACGGAATTCGGGGTTGTTTGGGCAAGTAACGGAAAATCAATCAAATTCATAACTGTCTCAATATAACCTTTTCCTTCCTTTTTCTTTTTTTTGTTGTCTGAATATTCAGTTAAGACCATTCTAATGCTCCTTTTCGCCATGCATAAACTGAACCAACAATTGGGATAAGCACGAAAATGAAAGCTTCTATAAATACGGATACACCCAATACATCAAAACTCATCGCCCATGGATAAAGAAAGACCGTTTCAACATCAAAAACAACAAAAACGAGAGCAAACATGTAATAGCGGATTCGGAATTGTAACCAAGCGTCTCCCATGGGTTCTATACCTGATTCATAACTAGAGAACTTCTCTGGTCCTTCACTAATTGGGGCTAAAACTCCGGAAATTACAAATGCCAAAATAGGAATAGCACCCGATATTATTAGAAATGCCAGAAAATATCATATTCGTGAAGCAGAAACATAAATGAACTCCTATTAATGTGGAATAGGTTGAATTATTTGATTTGAATTTATATTGTAAATTCATCCAGAACTTCTTAAAGGAAAAGGGAATTTTTTTGATCAAATAAAACTACATAGTTTAGAGTTTGTTTGCCATGGTGCATGCCTTATTTAAAGATTCATACCATTTTTTTTTTTGATTCCATTTAGATATGGTATCGATATAGGATGTTCCCACCAAAGAAAACTTTCTTACTTTATCTCGGTTTCTCTTTTTAAAAAGTAATTCAATTAAATACAAAAAAATAGTATAATTAGAATACTAATAAATAAGACTAATTATAGCGTAAGAAATCGTATTAGTATAACTATATTTTTCTAGTTCATTTTATATTATAAAAATACAAATATAAAATGCATTAATTTAATTCTTAATCCATTTCCACTTTTTTTTCAATCAAAACGAAAAAAAAGTGGAATGTGTTAGGGCTATACGGACTCGAACCGTAGACTTTCTCGGTAAAACAGATCAAACTAATTATTATCGAAATGATGCGAACTGTTTCAAAGACCCAACATGCATTTTCTTGCATTGGGCTCTTTCATCAACTGATTGATATAAAGAAGATCAGTTAGTCCACCATATTTTTTCTTTTTTACAGGAAGATAATAAGATGGCTCCATGTGTTCTGTGATTCATGATTTGTATTCTGATCTAGGAATAATACCAAAGTGTTTCAAAGAGGGGTTACCTTGACTTAGGTCTGCCTATGGCCTAGATTAACCTAAGTTAAATGGAATCTCTATCGCTCCGCTACAAGAGTCAAATATGAGACTTCATACACCTTAAAGTTCATAGGAAAAAAAGAGGTTCTTTTGAGTCCCTTATACTCATTATGCCTAGCATTGAATGGGCTGGTATTTACCTTATCAATTAGCAAATCAATGGCAGGTTCTATTTCATTTGGCACCTGAATTCACATTCGAATCGGACCAAATCAAATATTTGTCAGGCTATTGTTCTCTTGTTCCTTCGAATCTATGGAGTAAGACATCGATTTCTCAATAAGATCAATTATGTTCATTGCATAATGGGCCCCTTTGAAAAGCATTGGCGCACGTGTAAACGAGGTGCTCTACCTAACTGAGCTATAGCCCTTGTCATAGACATCTTAACATATAGAGAATTTCTTGTCAAGATCAGATCCACATGAGAGTTCTTTATCCGCTTACTGTTAATGGATTGGTATTGCGTAGAAAAAATATTCTACCTATAATCCCCGAGGCGATGGGTCCTTTTTTTGTGATGATGAATAACCTACTTAACTCAGTGGTTAGAGTATTGCTTTCATACGGCGGAAGTCATTGGTTCAAATCCAATAGTAGGTAGAACTTATTAGATACCATCAACTCTGGTATCTAATAAGTTTTTCTAGCCATCTTCTTTTTTTTGTTGTATCATCTAGAATTGATTGTATTCAATTGGCAGAATCAAAATATGGTATATAATAAAGAACCTCTAAAGAACTTCTTTTTCTTATTTTTATGTGTGTTTTTTTATTTACTAGTAGGAAATAACATTAACAGCCTCTACTCGTGTCCGAGCTCGTCTGAGAGCTAGATTCGCCTCAATTGCTTGTCTCTTTCCCTGAGCTCCACTCAAGTTAGCTTCAGCTATTTCAAGAGCTTGTTGAGCCTCTTGCGGATCAATGTCAGTACTCATCTCCGCATCATTTCCTAAAATGGTGATCTCATTATTACTTATTCTAGCGAAACCCCCCATCAAGGCTACCGTTAACCATTGGTCGTTGAGACGTATTCTCAAAGACCTATATCTACCGCTGTGGCAATAGGGGCGTGGTTTGGTAATACGCCAATTTGTCCACTATTAGTAGATAAAATGATTTCTTTCACTTCTGAATCCAAAATAATTCGATTAGGGGTCAGTACACAAAGATTTAAGGTCATTTCTTCAATTTGCTCTCCCCTTCTAAGTTCATAGCTTTCGCGGTAGCTTCGTCGATGTTACCTACCAAATAAAAGGCCTGCTCGGGAAGACTGTCTAATTCCCCAGAAAGGATCAATCGAAACCCCCTAATTGTTTCGGCGAGACCAACATATTTCCCTGGAGAACCAGTAAAGACTTCTGCCACGAAGAAGGGTTGTGATAAGAAGCGTTCAATTTTTCGTGCTCTTGCTACAGTTAAACGATCTTCTTCGGATAATTCGTCCAACCCCAGGATAGCTATAATGTCCTGAAGTTCTTTGTAACGTTGTAAAGTTTCCTTAACTCTTTGAGCAGTTTCATAATGTTCCTCGCCAACGATCCGAGGTTGTAACATAGTTGACGTTGAATCTAAAGGATCTACTGCTGGATAAATACCTTTGGCAGCTAATCCTCTTGATAGTACGGTAGTAGCATCTAAATGTGCAAATGTCGTGGCAGGAGCAGGGTCGGTCAAATCATCTGCAGGTACATAAACTGCTTGGATCGAAGTTATAGACCCTTCTTTGGTGGAAGTAATTCTTTCTTGTAAAGAACCCATTTCGGTACTAAGGGTAGGTTGATAACCCACTGCAGAAGGCATTCTCCCTAATAAGGCGGATACTTCTGATCCCGCTTGAACGAAACGAAAGATATTGTCGATGAATAAAAGCACATCTTGTTCATTAATATCCCGGAAATATTCTGCCATGGTTAGTGCAGTCAAACCTACTCTCATACGAGCTCCTGGTGGTTCATTCATTTGACCATAGACTAGAGCTACTTTTGATTCTGCAATATTTTTTTCATTAATTACCCCGGACTCTTTCATTTCCATGTAGAGATCATTTCCTTCACGAGTACGTTCACCTACTCCACCAAATACGGATACGCCTCCATGAGCTTTGGCAATGTTGTTGATCAATTCCATGATAAGTACTGTTTTACCCACGCCGGCTCCCCCAAATAGTCCAATTTTTCCTCCACGGCGATACGGAGCTAAAAGATCCACCACTTTAATCCCTGTTTCAAAGATTGATAATTTCGTATCTAACTGTATAAAAGCAGGCGCAGATCTATGAATAGGCGATGTCGTACGAGTATCTACAGGACCTAAATTATCAACGGGCTCTCCAAGAACATTGAAAATTCGTCCGAGAGTAGCTCCGCCGACTGGAACGCTTAGAGCAGCTCCTGTATCAATCACTTCCATTCCTCTCGTCAGACCATCTGTAGCACTCATAGCTACAGCTCTAACTCGATTATTTCCTAATAATTGTTGTACCTCACAAGTCACATTAATTTGCTGACCGGCAGTATCTCGACCTTTAACTACCAAAGCGTTATAAATATTAGGCATCTTGCCCCGGGGGAAAACAACATCCAGTACTGGGCCAATAATTTGAGTGATACGTCCTAGGTTTTTTTCTTCAAGTGTGGAAACCTTAGAACCAGAAGGATTCGGATTGATTTTCATAATATAATAAAGTAAAATATGTCAAAATTCTTTTGATTGAGAGACTATGGTATATAGTACCAAATTGAAAATAAATTTCTGGTACTGGCAGCAGCTTGATTAATTAATTCAATACGAACTAAATGGGAATTAGTACTCGATTTAGTTGGTACCACCCAACCGAATAAAATTCAATCGTTTACTCATTAAATTTAAATGAGTAAATTTTCAAGTGCAATCTATTCTTTTTTCAAAAGATCAAGTAGATGAATAAGAATTATGAGTAAGTGAAGTGTGTTTCATTTCTCTATCATTATATTATACAAAATACCATCTATACTTGATTAGATTAAATCTATGAAATTCAAACTCGTGATTCATTATTACGATCTCATTGATTGTTGTTCCTTATTTTCTTTTCTATATATCTAACTATATATAGATATATAGTTTAGTTAGTGTCTATTTTTTTTTATTCCCCTTCTCTTTCATGGATGAATTATCCCTATTTTCACATCTAGGATTTACATATACAACACATATCACTGTCAAGGGGGAGTTTTTCTTAGTATTTTTTTTTATTCAAAATGGAAAGTGCCCAAATTCAATTATAAACTTGAAAAACAAAGATTGGGTTGCGCCATATATATCAAAGAGTATACAATAATGATGTATTTGGTGAATCAAATGCATGGTCTAATAAGAAACTTAATTCATTGATAATATTAGTTGAATATTTTTTTGAAAGATTTTTGTCAAAGTTTTCATTCACGCCTAATCTATATCGAGTAGACCTTGTTGTTGTAAGAATTCTTAATTCATGAGTTGTAGGGAGGGACTTATGTCACCACAAACAGAAACTAAAGCAAGTGTTGGATTTAAAGCTGGTGTTAAAGATTACAGATTGACTTATTATACTCCTGATTACGAAACCAAAGATACTGATATCTTAGCAGCATTCCGAGTAACTCCTCAACCCGGAGTTCCCGCTGAAGAAGCAGGGGCTGCGGTAGCCGCCGAATCTTCTACTGGTACCTGGACAACTGTGTGGACTGATGGACTTACCAGTCTTGATCGTTACAAAGGACGATGCTACCACATTGAGGCCGTTATTGGGGAAGAAAATCAATTTATTGCTTATATAGCTTATCCTTTAGACCTTTTTGAAGAAGGTTCTGTTACTAACATGTTTACTTCCATTGTGGGTAATGTATTTGGTTTCAAAGCCCTGCGAGCTCTACGTTTAGAGGATCTTCGAATTCCCCCTGCTTATTCTAAAACTTTCCAAGGCCCGCCTCACGGCATCCAAGTTGAAAGAGATAAATTGAACAAGTATGGACGTCCCCTATTGGGATGTACTATTAAACCAAAATTGGGATTATCCGCAAAAAACTACGGTAGAGCAGTTTACGAATGTCTACGTGGTGGGCTTGATTTTACCAAGGATGATGAAAATGTGAACTCCCAGCCTTTTATGCGTTGGAGAGACCGTTTCTTATTTTGTGCTGAAGCTATTTATAAAGCGCAAGCTGAAACAGGTGAAATCAAAGGGCATTACTTGAATGCAACTGCGGGTACATGTGAAGAAATGATCAAAAGGGCTGTATTTGCCAGAGAATTGGGAGTTCCTATCGTAATGCATGACTACATAACCGGGGGATTCACTGCAAATACTAGTTTGGCTCATTATTGCCGAGACAATGGTCTACTTCTTCACATCCACCGCGCAATGCATGCAGTTATTGATAGACAGAAAAATCATGGTATGCATTTTCGTGTACTAGCTAAAGCATTACGTATGTCTGGTGGAGATCATATTCACGCTGGTACAGTAGTAGGTAAACTGGAAGGGGAACGTGAGATGACTTTAGGTTTTGTTGATTTATTACGTGATGATTTTATTGAAAAAGACCGAAGTCGCGGTATTTTTTTCACTCAAGATTGGGTTTCTATGCCAGGTGTTATTCCCGTGGCTTCCGGGGGTATTCATGTTTGGCATATGCCTGCCCTAACTGAAATCTTTGGAGATGATTCCGTCCTACAGTTCGGTGGAGGAACTTTAGGGCACCCTTGGGGAAATGCACCTGGTGCGGTAGCTAATCGAGTAGCTTTAGAAGCATGTGTACAAGCTCGTAATGAAGGACGTGATCTTGCTCGTGAAGGTAATGAGATTATCCGCGAAGCTTGCAAATGGAGTCCCGAACTTGCGGCTGCTTGTGAAGTATGGAAAGAGATCAAATTCGAGTTCGAACCAGTAGATAAGATAGATAAACAGAAATAGATAAACAGAAAATATAAGAACTAAGCGCACATAATTCAGCAATTGCTGTTTGTTCTCCTAATTGATTGCAATTAAACTCGGCTCAATCCTTTTTTTTAGGAAAAGGATTGGGCCGAATAAAAAAATAAGTATCCTATACTATCTATTTGTATAGATCTTTCATATGTACAGATCTTACCTATATAAACAAAATCTAAATACAAGATTAACTATGAAATTGAAGAATAAAAAATGCAAGAGTTCTTTTCTTTATTGTTGGATCCTTAATTATGGACCTTGAGGTTGGTGTAGATCGTTTTTTATCCCGCAGTTTCGGGCCGTAGATCAAGCCAAGGGGGGCTCCTCCTACTCACACCCTTTATATTGTCTGTTTCATTTCATGTTGCAATAGAAATTTCTTATTTGATTATACGATACTAGATTCTACGAGAATAAATTCTTCATTTATTTATTATTTCATTTATTTATTATTTTATAGTATTTATTATTTCTATTTTATAGTATTTATTATTTCATAGTATAGGAAGAAACAGCTATTTATCTTTTCGATGATAATTTTTTTTGTACATGACATGAGATAAACTTTTCTCTTTATATTTTAAATTGACCAAAAGATTCTATCATAATATATATTTATATAAGTGATACCTGGGATTTCCCCAAAAGAGAATTATTTATTTCAATACTCACTCGTTGTTAGTTAACAATTCTAATGATTAGATTATATGCTTAATTCTAATAGGAAATAAAATAGTAAAATGATTATTCCTCAAATGACTATTCATCTATTCTATTTTCATTAAATAGAAGGAGGAGCAGGAAAACTCTATGAAAAAATGGTGGTTAAATTCGATGTTGTTTAGGAGGAAGTTAAAACATAAGTGTGAGCTAACTAAATCAATGCCGTTTCTTCAAATGGGTATTATTCCTGGTGCTTGGCATCCCGATGGAAGTGAAGAAAAAGATACGGAAAAAAACATTTCTAGGTGGAGTGATAGTAATAGGTATAGTTTCAATGATATTGATATAAGGAATATTTGGAGTTTGATCTCTGATAACACTTTTTTGGTTAGGGACAGCAATGGTGATAGTTATTCTGTATATTTTGACATTGAAAATCATATTTTTGAGATTTACAATAATGGTTTTTTTCTGAGCGAATTCGAAACTTTTTTTTCCAGTTATTTGAATAGTAGGTCTAAGAGTAACAATCACGACTATTATCATTACATGTATGATACTAAATCTGGTTGGAGTAATCACATTAATAGTTGTATTGATAGTTATCTTCGTTTTGAAATCAGTATTCATAGTTACATTTTAGGTGATACCGAAAATTACAGTAACAGTTACATTTCTAGTTTCATTTGTAGTGAAGGCGTAAGCAATAGTGAAAATAGAAATTCTAGTATACGAACTGATGGTAACAGCCGCGATTTCAATATAAGAGGAAGATCTAATGATTTTGATATAAATAAAAAATACAAAAATTTATGGGTTCAGTGCGAAAATTGTTATGGATTAAATTATAAAAAATTTTTTAGATCAAAAATGAATATTTGTGAGCAGTGTGGATATCATTTGAAAATGAGCAGTTCAGATAGAATCGAACTTTTGATTGACCGGGGCACTTGGGATCCTATGGACGAAGATATGGTCTCCATGGACCCCATTGAATTTCATTCAGAGGAGGAACCTTATAAAGATCGTATTGATTCTTATCAACAAAGAACAGGTTTAACTGAAGCTGTTCAAACAGGCATAGGTCAATTAAATGGTATTCCCATAGCAATTGGGGTTATGGATTTTCAATTTTTGGGGGTAGTATGGGATCTGTAGTAGGCGAGAAAATCACTCGTTTGATCGAATATGCTACTAATCGATCTCTACCTGTTATTATTGTGTGTGCTTCCGGAGGAGCACGTATGCAAGAAGGAAGTTTGAGCTTGATGCAAATGGCTAAAATATCTTCTGCTTCATATAATTATCAATCAAATAAAAAGTTATTCTATGTATCAATCCTTACATCCCCTACAACTGGTGGAGTAACGGCCAGTTTTGGTATGTTGGGAGATGTCATTATTGCTGAACCTAACGCGTACATTGCTTTCGCAGGTAAAAGAGTAATTGAACAAACATTGAATAAAACAGTACCCGACGGTTCACAAGCGGCTGAGTATTTATTCCATAAGGGCTTATTCGACCCAATCATACCGCGTAATCTTTTAAAAGGCGTTCTGAGTGAGTTATTTCAGTTACACGGTTTTTTTCCTTTGAAAAATAGATATATATAATATAGAAATATTAAAATCTAGAAAAAATAGAAGTGATTTCTATGCCTTGCCTACCAAGAACTTCCATTTTTTATTAGAAATCTAATCCCTTTTTGTTGGGTTGAATTAGTTTAGTTAGAGTCGCGAACTTATAATAAACTCTTTATCTTTAATAAAAAAAAACTCTTTATTTTATTAGTAAGATAGAAAGAGTATTAAGGACGGGAGAATTCATAAATTTTCTTAAACTTAAAATGGGTTTTCATACATATTCGTGTAGAAAGATGAATAGGTACACTAAATTTTCATTTAGTTCTCATTCCTTGCACTTATCAAGTACTTAATATTATTTATCTTAATATATAATAATTATAATATAATAGATATACTTATGATGTCTTTATATTTATAATAGATACAAATATTAAATTGAGGTACCCATTCTATGACAGATCTTTACTTACCTTCTTTTTTTGTCCCTTTAGTAGGCCTAGTATTTCCGGCGATTGCAATGGCTTCTTTATTTCTTCATGTACAAAAAAATAAGATTGTCTAGACCTGATGGGGCCAACCAGATATTTTTTTGGTATAGATATTTGTTTAGTGTAATGCGGTATGATATGTGCCCTTTTTTCGAATACAAATGAAAGAACTGTTATGCATGCGAATACATGATATCCGTATAAATCCATGTATATACGGGCGGTCGGCAAATATTTTTATAATAGAAAGTCAATGTATCTAACCAATTACTCCTAAGGGTTCATATCAGAATAGTTTTAGTTGATGAAAGTTACTTTGGCATCAAGAAATTTTTTTTTCTGAATTCCAATCGAATGCAATCGGATCTAGTATAGTATGAACTGGCGATCAGAACATATATGGATAGAACTTATAACAGGGTCTCGAAAAGCAAGTAATTTTTTCTGGGCCTTTATTCTTTTTTTAGGTTCACTAGGATTCTTAGTGGTTGGAATTTCTAGTTATCTTGGTAGGAGTCTGATACCTGGATTTCCTTCTCAACAAATTATTTTTTTTCCACAAGGGATCGTGATGTCGTTCTATGGAATCGCGGGTTTATTCATTAGTTCCTATTTGTGGTGCACAATATTGTGGAATGTAGGTAGTGGTTATGATCGATTCGATAGAAAAGAGGGAATAATGTGTATTTTTCGTTGGGGATTCCCCGGAATAAATCGTCGCATTTTCCTTCGCTTCTTTATGAAAGATATCCAATCAATCAGAATGGAGGTTAAAGAGGGTCTTTTTCCTCGTCGTATTCTTTATATGGAAATCAGAGGCCAAGGAACCATCCCCTTGACTCGTACTGATGAGAATTTGACTCCACGAGAAATTGAACAAAAAGCTGCCGAATTGGCCTATTTCCTGCGCGTACCAATTGAAGTTTTTTGAATTTTTATCAAAAGGAACAAATTCGTTCGGATTTATCCAATTGAGATATTCGGAAATCCCATTTACTTAGAATTTACTTATTCTATTATAAATTTACTTATTCTATTATAAATTTACTTATTCTATTATAAATATATATATTTCATTCGAAACGGGATCCTTAATTCTATTTCTATATTCTTTTTTCTAGATCTAAGGACTACATTTTTACAAAAAATTGGGAATAGATCCATAGGTTCGATACCTTGTTATAGAACTCGTGCTTTAGAGAAGTATAAGATCAGATAAAGTTGACAAATGAAGCAGTTCATTAACAATTAACAGAAAAAAAAAAAATGAAAAAAAAGAAAGCATTGGCTTCCCTCGCGTATCTTGCATCTATAATATTTTTGCCCCGGTGGATCTCTCTCTCATTTCAAAAAAGTCTGGAACCTTGGATTATTCATTGGTGGAATACTAGGCAATCCGAAATTTTTTTGAATGATATTCAAGAGAAAAATGTTTTAGAAAAATTCCTAGAATTAGAGGAACTATTCTTGTTGGATGAAATGATAAAAGAATACCCAGAGACACATATAAAAAAGCTTCGTATAGGAATACACAAAGAAACGATACAATTGGTCAAAACACATAATGAATATCATCTCCATATCATTTTACATTTGTCGACAAATATAATCTGTTTTACTATTCTAAGTGGTTATTTTATTCTGGGTAATGAAGAACTTGTTATTCTGAATTCTTGGATTCAGGAATTCTTCTATAACTTAAGTGACACAATAAAAGCTTTTTCTATTCTTTTAGTTACTGATTTATGGATTGGATTTCACTCAACCCATGGTTGGGAACTGATGATTGATTCGATCTACAATGATTTTGGATTGGCTCATAATGAGCAAATTATATCTGGTCTTGTTTCCACTTTTCCAGTTATTCTAGATACAATTGTGAAATATTGGATCTTCCGTTTTTTAAATCGCGTATCTCCTTCGCTTGTAGTCATTTATCATTCAATGAATGAATGATAAACTTATTTGATATCATTCTTTATACTTTTCAAGGCCTTCGTCCTGTTTTCGTCAAATTTTTTCAGTACAATGGCAGACTCGTGGATAGGGAACTATACTAGCTACCTATCTAATTTATTGTAGAAATTCCGGGATCAATGATTGGATCATGCAAAATAGAAATACTTTTTCTTGGGTAAAGGAACAGATGACTCAATTTATTTCTGTATCGATCATGATATATGTAATAACTCGAGCATCTATTTCAAATGCGTATCCCATTTTTGCGCAGAAAAGTTATGAAAATCCACGAGAAGCAACCGGGCGAATTGTATGCGCCAATTGCCATTTAGCTAATAAGCCTGTGGATATTGAAGTTCCGCAAGCTGTACTTCCTGATACTGTATTTGAAGCAGTTGTTCGAATTCCTTATGATATGCAAGTGAAACAAGTCCTTGCTAATGGTAAAAAAGGGGCTTTGAACGTGGGGGCTGTTCTTATTTTACCCGAGGGATTCGAATTAGCCCCCACCGATCGTATTTCTCCCGAGGTGAAAGAAAAGATAGGAAATCTGTCTTTTCTGAGTTATCGCCCTAATAAAAGAAATATTCTTGTGATAGGTCCTGTTCCAGGTCAAAAATATAGTGAAATCGTCTTTCCCATTCTTTCCCCCGACCCTGCTACAAAGAAAGACGTTAACTTCTTAAAATATCCTATATATGTAGGTGGGAACAGGGGAAGGGGTCAGATTTATCCTGATGGGAGCAAGAGTAACAATACAGTCTATAATGCTACATCCGCGGGTATAGTAAGCAAAATAGTACGTAAAGAAAAGGGGGGGTATGAAATAACCATAGTTGATGCATCGGATGGTCACCAAACGGTTGATATTATACCTCCAGGGCCAGAACTTCTTGTTTCAGAGGGTGAATCTATCAAGCTTGATCAACCATTAACAAGCAATCCTAATGTAGGGGGGTTTGGTCAGGGAGATGCAGAAATAGTGCTTCAAGATCCATTACGCGTCCAAGGCCTTTTGTTCTTCTTGGCATCTGTTATTTTGGCACAAATTTTTTTGGTTCTTAAAAAGAAACAGTTTGAAAAGGTTCAATTATATGAAATGAATTTCTAGATCCAGAAATTCCTTACCATCAAGTTGATAAAAAGCGCCGAATTCTTGTTGATCAAAAAAATGAAATATGTATTTCTGTAAACTTCCTTAAACCTACTTTGCTTTGTTTTTTGTTTATAGTATTTTTGCGAGATCTATGGAATTAATTTCTTGTATTCCATTTTTAGTACTAGGCACTACCCAATAGGTATACAAAAACAAAGGAAGAAGATACAAGACAAGGACTGGATAAATGAAATGAAAGGAACAGGTACCTCTAGGAAGGATTATAAGTCTTCCTAATCTTCTATTCGACACAAGAAAAGGTAGAACTCCTTTTTCTTGTGTCGTCTTGTATCGAAATAATAATGCTTTTTCTCTTGTTCACCAAAGATTTATATTTCTTCTTTTCCGGATATATTGGAAATCTTTTGTTTAGATTCATACGTTTAGATTCATACATTCATTATTTTAAATAAATAAAAACATAATAAATAAGAAGTAGTAGACAAATAAAAAGTTTTAGAGTGAGTAAATGGAGCTTCTTCTTCTATTATTCAATTAACTTCCACTTTTTATTTCTATTATTTATTTTTCAATATTACTAAAAATTAAATTGTTTGGTTGAAAAGCGGCGCGGATTAGAATCTATTTTTACGCATACCGAAATGCTTATTTTTTTATTTTATCTTTTTTTTTCTATTTTATATACAATAAGTTTTTATTTGTTTCCTATAAGAAATTTAAAAATGATTTGCAGAATATCTCATCCGTTTAAATTATCCATATGATATTGGATTACCCCCAAAATGGATTGATTCCTTCTTTCTTGTTGCTTCGTAAGATAAGAGTTAATGAGCGCCAGAGCCTCTATTATATATAAATCAATCACTAGAAAAAGCTTCTATTCCATTGTGCAAAAACATCATAAGAAACAAAAGAATAGAGTGGTTTGAAAGATCAGAGAAACGGATCTATTTTAGCATTTATACCAATAGAAAATCTTGATTATGTTGATTGGATAATTTTCCAATTTGTATGTTATGGAATAGACCAAAGTCTCCTGCCGCTCTAAGAGTAAGAAAAGAGTAAGAACGCAGCGGTACCTTGCCAAAAAAGGGGGTAAGGTACCGCCGAGTTCTTACTTTTTCATGTCTACAATTCGGTTCATTTGATTACTACAGAGATGAACCCAACCCAGAATATGAACCGTAAAAAAAAACACCTACTAAACCAATCACAAGAATACCAGCTACAGTACCTATTAGCCAAAGAGGAATCCTTCCAGTAGTATCGGCCATTTCCTCCACTTTCCTCCACATTTCATCAAGTAGTCATACTTTAGACAAAAACAGTGATGGATAATTATGAAGATGATATCCTTCCGAATGGGATAAGAGAATTCCTACTACTCTCTTTCTTTCTCTTAATTGAAGAAATAATTGGAAAATAAAACAGCAAGTACAAAAATGAGTAATAAACCCCAGTATAAACTGGTACGATTCAATTCAACATTTTGTTCATTCGGGTTTGATTGTGTCATAGCTCTATAATTCGAATTTGGTTTATCGTTGGATGAATTGCATTGCTGATATTGATCCTAAAAAAAAAACGGTAGGTACAGCTAGTCCGTGAATAGCTAACCATCGCACTGTAAAAATTGGATAGGTTCGATCTATGGTCATTGGTGGCCTCCTAACTCCTAAAAGGATCTACTAAATTCATCAAGTTGTTCCAAAGAATCAAAACGGCCGGTTATTAATGGAATCCCCTGTCGGCTCTCTGTGAAATATTCGTTTGGTCGAGGACTTCCAAATACATCGTAAGCTAAACCTGTACTGACGAATAACCAACCCGCAATGAATAGGGAAGGTATAGTAATGCTATGAATGACCCAGTATCGAATACTGGTAATAATATCAACAAAAGAACGCTCTCCCGTGCTTCCAGACATGCTGAACTCCAAAAATTCTTGTACATTCAAAAAAAAAAGAATCGATTCGGTGAAAGATGGGATCAGTAAATGGAAAATAAACCACTGATATGGCATCTTTTTTGTGAGATCGTCAATTTTGTACCAAAGGTGTATTTCGAGTATACCGAATCAGTATAGCTATCCTTCCGCTGGCGCAGCAACGCAGTCTCGATCAATATGGAAATGAAATACTACATAATTTCTTTCTTCTTTTTTGTTCTTTGTTTATGCATAATTTTATGTTATTCAGTAGATCAATAGAAAATTTAGAAAGTTCTTTATAATTATTTATAATTATAATATAAGGTTTTCATTTTCGAATACTTTCATTTATTTTAAGTAATTGATTGGTTGTAGAAAAAATATACTATAATAGATAATAGATATAATAATAGATATAGTAGTATACTATTTGATCTAAAAAGAGAATATAGTTGGAATAATCAATAGTCGCAATGCAATCATTGTTACATTAAGATCTAAAACAAAGATTCTTTCTTGACCGAACTCCAAAATGGAACTCCTTGATATGGAAAAACGGGATATAGAATAAAACCTAAAATAAAAGGATAAGGGAAGTTGCTCTTCTTCGAATCGAGTTGTCCCCGAAATAAAAAATGAAAATAAAGGTTTTTTTCTACCTTTCTAATTCTTTTTTTTTACTATCTATAAAGACTAATGAATTAAGTAAGAACTTTCAATTAGAACTATTTTTTTTTTTCAATTGATTTTTTCTTACTTTCATATCTGAAAAAATGGAAACTTAGGTAAGTGTTTTATCAACGTATGTAGCAAAAGAAGATATCTAATTTAGCTCTTTCATGCCTACTATAACTAGTTATTTCGGTTTTTTATTGGCTGCTTCAACTATAACTCCAGCTCTATTGATTGGATTGAACAAGATACGACTTATTTGAAATGAATTAAATGAACAATTTGAAATGAATTAAATGAACAAATTAATAAAAATAAATATTTCTCCTTCAGGTATTCTACGGTAACTTCCCATGTCAATTGTTAATTCTTGGTCTATATTGGTAACTCTTGGTCATTGAGATTCGCGGATTTTTCAGATTAATATTTAGGGATAGATCATACCTTTCTTTTTATCTCCTCAAACAAATTGAAATGATTGAAGTTTCTCTATTTGGAATCGTCTTAGGTCTAATTCCTATTACTTTAGCGGGATTATTTGTAACTGCGTATTTACAATACAGACGCGGTGATCAGTTGGACCTTTGATTGAATAGCATTTTTTCTCGATTGACCTCCTCTTTGTAGGAGGTCAATCGAGAAAAAATGCTATTCAGCCGTGTTTTGTTAAGTTTTTTTTATTATGATTCAAAATAAAATAAATGGAATCACGCTCTGTAGGATTTGAACCTACGACATCGGGTTTTGGAGACCCGCGTTCTACCGAACTGAACTAAGAGCGCTTTCTTATGACAAGAACTACAATTGTAAAGAAAAGTATTTTTTTTTTACCCCAGTCTTGCATACCAATCCATGTAAAAAATGAAAGATAAT
>JASFAX010000745.1:20000-40000 GCA_030737875.1 Allium sativum
CGGTGAGGTCCTCTCTATACACCGGAGCTTTTTCTTTCATTTAACCAAATGTTATTGTGAACTTGTATAGTTCACACTCCTTAGTTTAGCTCTACCAATCAGTAATAGTTCTTTTCACAAAAGGGTTATCCATACAGTGACGGCATTTAATTATGAAAGTTGGCTAGGTAGCTGACCTTGTTAGTCCGTTCTTTCAAGAATAGGAACATAACCTTTTTGCTTCTTATAGTACTCTTTCCTCCGCTTAATAGATAACTATTTGCTACCAATGGGGAATTACTTCTCATCTCAAACTGAGGTGATTGGATTTGCACCAATGGAAACCATAAATTTCATACACAAAAATATAGGTAGATGATGAATCTTTAGCTTTATAGATAGTAAGTTTTTCCATCCTATCTATCTTTATTCCTTGGTACTGGTGATTGGTACTTGAAAAATTGCTGTATTTATTTTGTTTGAACTCATGATTTAAACGAGTCGCACATACACCCGAGTACATGTTCCCCGTCGTTGAGGGCATCCCCTAAGTGCGGGGGATTTCGTGATATTTCGTATTGGCTGTCTTGTGTTTCTAATAAGTTGTTTAATTGTCGGCATATCATACATATATATAATAAAATAGGTTGGTTTAGATCGATCTTAACCTGATTTATTGATGATTATGAATTATTTACATTCAATATCAAATCACGGAAAAATAGAATTATGGAGGGAATCATATATTTAGGCGAAATCCCCAATAGTTTCATTTTCGACCGCTACAAGATCAACAATGCCATGAGCTTGGGCTTCTGTTGCTGACATAAAAACATCTCTCTCCATGTCTTCGGATATAACCCATAAAGGGTTACCTGTTCTTTGTACATAAACCTTTGTGAGGGTTTCGCGAAGTCTGAGTAGTTCTTCCGCTTCCAAGATAAATTCCCCTGCTTGTGCCTCATAAAAAGAACTAGCAGGTTGGTGAATCATAACCCTGATAATATTGATCTAACATCATGCATGAACGGTTCTTCTATCTTGAAAAATTGGATTAAAGTAAGGACTAAAAAAAAACAAGAAAAAAATAGAATTGAACGACGGACCGTACAGGCACCTTTTGTGCATTGCATACGGCTCTGCAATGGAATTTCCTTTTCCCCTTTCTATTTTATCGAAGAAAAAAAAAAAAAAAGAATCCATCCGATCTAGATTGTTGAATGATCCATTTACCACCCTTCCTTTCATTCATATTGGAATGTAAAACAAAAATACTATGATGGTTCTGTTGCTTTCTATATTTATCTCGTCTGTGATTTAGCAATCCCAAAGTTTCTTTTTTTTTTTTTTCGTACTCCTTTCTTCGTAAGAGAAATATCAGAAAAAGGCTTCTGGTGTGGAAGAAAACGGTTTGTGACGCTGAAATGCACTCCCGACATAGAAGATCAAGTCGGAAATAACCTTTTTTCATACTACTATCTCGATAGAAAATATCGTGTTAGAAAAAACAATAATAGTTTGTTCATCTCGAACTCGAAGTGCCATGCTATTATTACCTATTATTCATATTCAATATGGCGAAGGCATAGTTTTCTTCTTTTTTTTTTTTTTTTAATAAAAACTCATTGGCGCCAAGCATGGGGGAATGCTAGACGTTTGGTAATTTCCCCTCCGACCAGAATGAAGGATCCCATTGAAGCGGCTAATCCCATGCATATTGTATGTACATCGGGCGAAACAAATTGCATAGTATCATAAATAGCGATTCCTGGTATTACCCATCCACCAGGGGAATTTATAAACAAATAAAGATCTTTAGTATCATCTTCTATACTGAGATATACCATGAGACCAACAAGTTGATTTGAGATCTCGCTATCAACTTCTTGGCCTAAAAAAAGTAATCTTTCTCGATAAAGTCGGTTGATTAGGACAAAATTATATCCCTTTTGAACCGTACGCGCATCTTTGGATGCATACGGTTCAAAAAAATTGCGAAAATAAAGAATCAATGTGTTGATTCCAATCCTATTTCTCTTTTTTTTAAGAGATTCCTGCTTTTCTAATGAAGGGGTTTTTTCTTCCATTAAAAAAAGAAAGAGTTTTTATCCTTTCCCTAAAACAAAAAAATAATTTACTGAACTTATTTGATTAATCTCTCATTGATGTATTGTTTCGTCGAGATTTAAATCACGATGTTATTTTCTTGTTCCTGAATGGGCCCTTTGAATTCTTTTAGGTTCATGTTCTACTCCGGGGAAAGATCTATCCGAATTCTAGTTGTACATATAGGACAAATGATCTCAGTACCACTTCTTTTTGCTACGAGTTTTTTTTTCAATTCGTTTCATGTCTCCAAAAAACTATTCAATGGATTTATTATAATGGTTGACATGGCAGTTTAAGAGTGCTTCTCTAATTAAATAAATAAAATAGAGGAATCTTCTATGCATAGCTACAAGCGGTAATTCTACATATATTACTATTACCCATTTGGTATTTTATGAGCAGAGCCTGGATACCCCATTTTTTTAGTCTTTAGTCCAAGTTAACCATAAATTCTTCTAATTAAGAATATTGCTCCTCAATCTAAATTAATCTAATTTAACTTCACGCTACGCATGATTGATTCTTCAATCAATACAATATTTCTTGGGCGAAACAGAGGATATCTCGATCGGAGGAGAAAATGGGGAAATTCCATATGACCCAATATGTCTGACAAGTCGCACTATACGTCAACCCAAACTGCATCTTCCTCTCCAGGACTCCGAAAAGGTACTTTTGGAACACCAATGGGCATTAAATTAAAGAAAAAATTTAAGTACTATACTTCACTTTAATATGGAAACGTAAGAATGAGTTTATTGTCTTCTTCGAAGGTTTTTAGAGAAAGATAGAATTAAGAACTAAAAATCTTAATTGAAGAGATAGATCGTTCGAATAATAAAAAGGATCCATACATTCATTCCCCCAAAATAGGACTAATGCTCCCATTGCGTATTGGTACTTATCGGGTATAGAATAGATCTGCTTCTCTTTGTTCTTACGAACAGAATTCAGCCGTTATTTTCAACGGAATACAATAAAAAGTAACCTTTTCTCATACAGAATTCGCGGAAAAGATTAGCTAAATAAAGTCTATTGCAATGCGATAAAGTTACATAGTGTCTATTTTTCTTTGAGAAAGGGGTATTTCCATGGGTTTGCCTTGGTATCGTGTTCATACTGTCGTATTGAATGATCCCGGCCGATTGCTTTCTGTCCATATAATGCATACGGCTCTAGTTTCCGGTTGGGCCGGTTCGATGGCTCTATATGAATTGGCGGTTTTTGATCCCTCTGACCCTGTTCTTGATCCAATGTGGAGACAAGGTATGTTCGTTATACCCTTCATGACTCGTTTAGGAATAACCAATTCATGGGGTGGTTGGAGTATTTCAGGAGGAACTGTAACGAATTCGGGTATTTGGAGCTATGAAGGCGTGGCCGGAGCACATATTGTGTTTTCTGGCTTGTGTTTTTTAGCGGCCATCTGGCATTGGGTGTATTGGGACTTAGAAATATTCTGTGATGAACGTACAGGAAAACCTTCTTTGGATTTGCCCAAAATCTTTGGAATTCATTTATTTCTCTCAGGAGTGGCTTGCTTTGGCTTTGGCGCATTTCATGTAACAGGCTTATATGGTCCTGGAATATGGGTGTCTGATCCTTATGGACTAACTGGAAAAGTACAATCTGTAAGTCCAGCGTGGGGCGCGGAAGGTTTTGATCCTTTTGTTCCCGGCGGAATCGCCTCTCATCATATTGCAGCAGGTACACTGGGCATATTGGCAGGCCTATTCCATCTTAGTGTCCGTCCGCCTCAACGTCTTTACAAAGGATTACGTATGGGCAATATTGAAACTGTACTTTCTAGTAGTATCGCGGCTGTTTTTTTTGCAGCTTTTGTTGTTGCTGGAACTATGTGGTATGGTTCAGCAACAACCCCAATCGAGTTATTTGGTCCCACTCGTTATCAGTGGGATCAGGGATACTTCCAGCAAGAGATATATCGAAGAGTTGGTGCCGGACTAGCTGAAAATCTAAGTTTATCGGACGCTTGGTCTAAAATTCCCGAAAAATTAGCTTTTTATGATTACATTGGTAATAATCCGGCAAAAGGGGGATTATTCAGAGCGGGCTCAATGGATAGCGGGGATGGAATAGCTGTTGGATGGTTAGGGCATCCCGTCTTTAGAGATAAAGAAGGGCGCGAGCTTTTTGTACGTCGTATGCCTACTTTTTTTGAAACATTCCCGGTAGTTTTAGTAGATGGAGATGGAATTGTTCGGGCAGATGTTCCTTTTCGAAGGGCAGAATCAAAATATAGTGTCGAACAAGTAGGTGTAACTGTTGAGTTCTATGGTGGCGAACTCAATGGAGTCAATTATAGCGATCCTGCTACTGTGAAAAAATATGCTAGGCGCGCACAATTAGGCGAAATTTTTGAATTAGACCGGGCTACTTTAAAATCTGATGGTGTTTTTCGTAGTAGTCCAAGGGGTTGGTTCACTTTTGGGCATGCTTCGTTTGCTTTGCTTTTCTTTTTTGGACATATTTGGCATGGCGCTAGAACCTTGTTTAGGGATGTTTTTGCTGGTATTGATCCAGATTTGGATGCTCAAGTGGAATTTGGAGCATTCCAAAAACTTGGAGATCCAACTACAAAGAGACAAGTAGTTTGATACAAGACTGCTCTGGTACCTTTATCCTCTATCTCTATTTTTTTCTCGGGTACCCGAGAAAAAAATAGAGACTTGAATCAACTTCTTTTCGTTGATTCTTTCCGCTCTTTTTTTATGGTATGGTAAATGATCCCACTCAATCAAACGAATAGATGTGAAAGCTATAATTGTAAACCACGATCGAATCTATGGAAGCATTGGTTTATACATTTCTTTTAGTCTCGACTTTAGGGATAATTTTTTTCGCTATCTTTTTTCGAGAACCACCTAAGGTTCCGACTAAAAAATAATGAAATAATTTTTCATTATAGAAACTGAAGTAATGGGCCCTCATATCAAGAGGCTCATTACTTCAACAAGTCTAGTCTCCGTGTTCCTCGAATGGATCTCTTAGTTGTTGAGAGGGTTGCCCAAAAGCGGTATATAAGGCGTACCCCGTAAAGCTTACAAGTAAACCTGATATGAAGATGGCGACTAAGGTTGCTGTTTCCATTTTTCGAAAATTTCAAGATTACAACGGATCTACAATAAGATCGTTTATTTATTTACAATTACAACGGAATAGTATACAAAGTCAACCGATCTCAACCAATGATTAAATAGGATTTATGGCTACACAAACCGTTGAGGGTAGTTCTAGATCTAGGCCAAGACAAACTACTGTAGGGAGTTTATTGAAACCATTGAATTCAGAATATGGTAAAGTAGCTCCGGGCTGGGGGACTACACCACTTATGGGAGTTGCAATGGCTCTATTTGCAATATTCCTATCTATTATTTTGGAAATTTATAATTCTTCCGTTTTACTGGATGGAATTTCAATGAGTTAGGTTCATAAGAACTATGAACCTCTAGTTTTTCAATAAAAAAAAATTTTTATTGAAAACTTGGATTTAGAGACCTTTTTGGTAGTTCGACTGTGGTATTTCTTTTTTCGGTATTTCCGGAATATGAGCGTGTGACTTGTTATAATTGATCCTATTGATAATACAGAGAACGGCCCTGTCATCTCTATTAAGATGATTCCATCCCGTCGGATATTTATTCTAATATCTGGAACACGGAATATTATAGAAAAAAGTAAAAAAAAAAAATATTCTAACTATGATTCATACCTATTATTTAGACCTCGCAACCGGACTAAAAAAAAATTTCAGATGGGTATCTCCTAAATTAAATAATTTTTCTTTCGTTATACTTACGAAATTAATTTTATCTGAAGAACAACTTCTTTCTCTAGATTTTGTTGAGTTATTATATCCACTCATTGAAATTGAATAATTGATGATCAAATGGTTTTTACTCAAAGAACCCTTTTACTTAGCTTGGGATTAAATCATCGTGGTTCTTGTATGAATCTGAGGTTTTAATTGATTTATATATAGGGTCTTAACAAGGGAATTCCTATTAACAGTAAAACAAAAGTCGACCCGCATTACGCACAAAAAACAACAAATTAAATAACAAAAATAAACAAAAATAGGAAAGAGAAGATTCAAGGGGCCTGGAACGCTCAATATAAAGAAAAAGAAAGGTGTACGAGCTAACTTGATATTTTTGGCATTAGCATCACAAAGAATAGATTTCGGATTTTTTTTTACTTCCTATCTTTGGCACAAATTGCATCGAGCAGCTAAGAAGTTTTGAACTTTCTATTGCATATCCGTCAAAATTGGTATTTGTGTGTTTCTGTTTGAGCCGTACGAGAGAAAATTCTCATATACGGTTCTCGGGGGGGGGGTCCTCTCGGATTCCCTATCTCAATAAAGTATATGATTGGTTCGAGGAACGTCTCGAGATTCAAGCGATTGCAGATGATATAACTAGTAAATATGTTCCTCCTCATGTCAACATATTTTATTGTCTAGGAGGAATCACGCTTACTTGTTTTTTAGTACAAGTAGCTACGGGTTTTGCTATGACTTTTTACTATCGTCCAACTGTTACGGAGGCCTTTTCCTCTGTTCAATACATAATGACTGAAGCTAACTTCGGTTGGTTAATTCGATCAGTTCATCGCTGGTCAGCAAGTATGATGGTTCTAATGATGATTCTGCACGTATTTCGTGTGTATCTTACAGGTGGGTTTAAAAAACCCCGCGAATTAACTTGGGTTACAGGTGTGGTTCTGGCTGTATTGACTGCATCTTTTGGTGTAACTGGTTATTCCTTACCTCGGGACCAAATTGGTTATTGGGCAGTAAAAATTGTGACAGGCGTGCCGGACGCTATTCCTATAATAGGATCTCCTTTGGTAG
Organism: Allium sativum; assembly: GCA_030737875.1. Classification (NCBI taxonomy): domain Eukaryota; kingdom Viridiplantae; phylum Streptophyta; class Magnoliopsida; order Asparagales; family Amaryllidaceae; genus Allium; species Allium sativum. The sequence continues at coordinate 26,965 of JASFAX010000745.1, forward strand.
AGTTATTACGTGGAAGTGCTAGTGTGGGGCAATCTACCTTGACTCGTTTTTATAGTTTACACACTTTTGTATTGCCTCTTCTTACTGCCGTATTTATGTTAATGCACTTCCCAATGATACGTAAGCAAGGTATTTCAGGTCCTTTATAGTTATAGCTTTATTTTATAGAGAAAACAAATCATAGATATTTGTAATTTCTGATATATCCTATCGGGAAGGAACAATAGTATTTCATTGCTACAAATATGTATTATTGAAAAAATAAGACATGTTTTTTGATACTTCTCTTCAACTCCGAAGTAGTTTAGTTCTTATTTGATAAGAATAGTTGAAGTGGATTCTCCGAAGAGAGGATGGATGGATTATGGGAGTGTGTGACTTGAACTATTGATTGGGCCATGCCGATATATTATTTTATACCGCCACGTTGAAATTCCCAACCAAACGTGTCTCCGCATCCAACCACCACGTAAATCCCCCTATGTAGCATAGGATAGGCCGGTTCGCTTGAGGAGAATTTTTTCTATGATCATGTCCGAATTATGTCATGCATGAACAGGCTCCGTAAGATCCTGTAGAATAAGTGATGTGGCATGATCCAATGTTTTATCTATCCCACTTACTTATTTATAGTATGGAAATGCATTCATTTCCTCTGCATCGACCTCGATCTATAATATGATACTATCGGAGTTAAATAAGGGATCTAAGGAAGAACAGAGGCTAGACTTTATTAGTAACAAGTAAAGACTTTGTATGTAAAAAAATCGAGATGTTGTGGGGAAAAAAACGAATAAAATCAAAAAGACATGAGACAGTCCAAAAAGCCCTTGATTATGATCAAATTTTTAAGCTTACTTGGATATTGAGCATTTATCTGTAAGAACTCAATTATTTGCACTGAATATGAATAGGTACAACTTCAGAAATGGGACCTAGTAAATCCTTTATCACTTACATAAAGTCATTCTATTTTATATGTGTGGATATCTATAAAATATAGATTTTCTATCAATCTATTTCTGTAATTCTTTTGAATCTTGCTCGAGCCGGATGATGAAAAATTATCATGTCCGGTTCTTTCGGGGGATGGATCCTTAAGAATTCACCTATCCCAATAACAAAGAAACCTGACTTGAGCGATCCTGTATTAAGAGCTAAATTGGCCAAAGGGATGGGGCATAATTATTATGGAGAACCCGCATGGCCCAATGATCTTTTATATATTTTTCCGGTAGTAATTCTAGGTACTATTGCATGTAATGTCGGCTTAGCAGTCCTAGAACCATCAATGATTGGTGAACCGGCGGATCCATTTGCAACTCCTTTGGAAATATTGCCCGAATGGTACTTTTTTCCTGTATTTCAAATACTCCGCACAGTACCCAATAAATTATTGGGTGTTCTTTTAATGGTTTCAGTACCAACAGGATTATTAACAGTGCCCTTTTTGGAGAATGTTAATAAATTCCAAAATCCATTTCGTCGTCCAGTAGCTACAACAGTCTTTTTGATCGGTACCAGCAGTAGCTCTTTGGTTAGGTATTGGAGCAACATTACCTATTGATAAATCTCTAACTTTAGGTCTTTTTCAAATTGATTCAACTGTGAAATACCACGATGTAGGTATCTAGGGAATAGTCGCTTCTAAAGTGAATCCTCCCTAGATACATGAATTTTATTATGATCTATTTCGCGAAAATACGAATTGTGTGTCGAAGACAAAAAATGAAGTTTTTTTTATAAAATTTTATAAAAAAAGAAAAAAATTTCTTTAAAATGAAAACTTATTCTTAGGTAAATTGATTGCGAAATGTTTCTGTAGAGTATCCAATATCCGTTTTACATCTTCTGTACGAAAATATTCAATTCTCATAAGATCCTCCTGACTGTTACTCAAAAGGTCCAATAATGTATGTATATTGGACTTTTTGAGACAATTATAGGCCCTAGGAGATAGTTCTAATTGGTCAATAAAAATACATTTCAATGGAATTCCTTTTTTTTTTTTCTTTAGCTTAGTTAATCCATTTTGAAAGGTAAAAGGAGGTGGAATAAACCTGTTTTTATTTTCCTCGAAATGAATGTTCCTTTCCTCCGCATGCAGAAAAGGAATAAATAAATTAATCAAATTATGAGAAGCTTCATAAAGTGCTTCCTTAGGAGTTAAACTTCCATTCGTCCATATTTCTAGAAAAAGTATTTCTTGTTTTTCATTTCCATTTGCATAAGAATGAATACTATGATTTGCATTTCGAACAGGCATGGATACAGCATCTATAGGATAACTTCCGTTTTGAGAGTTATTTGTGGGGTTCATACGGTATCCGCGATCTCTATTGATTTGTAATCCAATACGCAAATCAATTGGTTCCGTCAGGTTAGCTATATGCTGTGTTGCGTCAACTATTTCCACGGAAGGCGGTGAGATGATATCTTGAGCGGTTACGTATCTAGGACCTCTAACGCAAATGGATGCGTCTCTAACTCCATACAGATTACTTCTCAATACAATTTCTTTCAAATTTATTAAAATCTCATGTACCGATTCCTCAATACCTACTATCGTAGAATATTCATGTGGCACTTTCTCAGATTTAGCACGTGTGATACATGTTCCTTCTATTTCTCCAAGTAAAGCCCTTCGCATGGCAATACCTATGGTATCGGCTTGCCCTTTCATGAGCGGGGACAGAATGAAACGACCATAATAAAGACACGTACTGTCTACTCTTGATTCAACACATTTCCACTGTAGTGTTCGAGTGGATCCTGCTATTTCCTCTCGAACCATACTAATATTATTATTTGATCAGATCATTGAATCGTTTATTTCTCTTGAAATCCATTTAATTCTTTTTTTTACACACGTCTTTTTTTGGGAGGTCTACATCCATTATGTGGCATAGGTGTCACATCACGTACGAAACTTAATAGTATACCACTTCTACGAATAGCCCGTAATGCTGCGTCTCTTCCGAGACCAGGACCTTTTATCATAACTTCTGCTCGTTGCATACCTTGATCTACTACAGTACGAATAGCATCTAAAGCGGCTGCTTGCGCAGCATAGGGTGTTCCCCTTCTTGTGCCTTTGAATCCAGAAGTACCGGCGGAGGCCCAAGAAACCACTCGACCTCGTACATCTGTAACAGTTACAATGGTATTGTTGAAACTGGCTTGAACATGAATAACTCCTTTTGGTATTCTACGTCCAGTTTTACGTAAATTAATACGCCCATTCCTACGCGAACCAATTTTTTGTATAGGTTTTGCCATATTTTATCATCTCATAAATATGAATCAGAAATATATAAAAAGATATGGAGATATCCATTTTATGTTAAAACAAATCTTTTATTTTTACATAACCCCTCTTTGAGAAATTTTAGAAAGATTATCCTTGTCTCTGTTTATGTCTCGGATTGGAACAAATCACTATGATTCGTCCGCGCCTACGGATCAGTCGACATTTTTCACAAATTTTACGAACAGAAGCCCTTATTTTCATATTTCTTACTCCTTACTTTAATTTTGAATCTATTCCTTGGAAGAAAATAAGTTTCTTGTTTTTTTTTCTTCAAATTGTATCTTTGATGAAAGGGATTTTTTCAAAAAGAATCTATCGAATCGTTCGAATCTTTGTTCCGAAGTCTATAAATTATACGTCCCCTGATAGCCTTATTTCTATTTTGATTCTATCCCCCGGCAGTGTTTGTATCAAACTGCGTCGGACCTTCCCCGAAATATAACCTAGAATTAGATCTTCATTATATAAAATATAAACGGATTCGGAGAGCATACCATTGGGAAATGATTCAGAAATTAAACCTTCATGAATCATTTTTTTTTTCATTCCAGGAAACCTTTTTGAAGTATCAACTAATGGAAGAAGAGTTATATAACTCACCTTTACTCCCTATTTCACAAATAGGAAGTTAGAGATAAAATTAGGATACCAGAGGGGGATCACCATATATAACACAAAATTTCTCCCCCAATTTTTTCTAGTCTAGCTTCTCGATCTGTCATTATGCCTCGAGAAGTGGAAAGAATTACAATTCCCATTCCACCTAAAATCTTAGGAATTCTTTTATAGTTGGAATAAATTCGTAGACCGGGTCGACTGATACGTTTTAAAATCGTTTTATATATTCCTTTCCTAGTTCTTTTATGACGCAAGGTTGAAACCAAGAAATTTTTATTACTTTCCTGATGTTTCCGAACATTTTCAATAAAACCCTCTCGTAGGAGTATTTTAACAATGTTTTCGGTGATATTTGTGGATACTATTCGAACTGTTCCATTTTTACTCATGTTAGCATTTCTTATAGAAGTTATTATATCAGCAATAGCGTCTCTGCCCATGACAAATTTTAATTATTGGTGCTTCTAATTTTGATATAATCAACATGTTTTTTTATTTGAATACTTCAAAGTATTCATTATTTTATTTAATTAAATTTGAAATTTTTTATTAAATTTATTTTTATTAAATTTATTATTAAATTTAGTAATTTTAGTAAAAGTATATGCGTGAGACACAATCTATTAATTGGGTTTATTTCAGATATCCTACTAGAACAATATCCTAATTTGATCTATGACTATGAGTCTTTATAATACCTCGGGAGCTAATGAAACTATTTTAGTAAAATTCAACTGTCTCAATTCCCGAGCAATCGCGCCAAAAACTCGAGTTCCTTTTGGATTTCCTTCTTGATCAATGACAACCGCTGCATTGTCATCATATCGTATTATCATACCGTTGTCACGTTTGAGCTCTTTACATGTACGTACAATTACGGCTCTTATTACTTCTGATCTTTCTAGAGGCATATTGGGCACTGCTTCTTTAATTACAGCAACAATAACGTCACCAATATGAGCATATCTATGATTACCGGCTCCTATGATTCGAATACACATTAATTCTCGAGCTCCACTGTTATCTGCTACATTCAAAAGGGTCTGAGGTTGAATCATATCATTTTTATTTGAATTTATTATTTCAATGCAAAGAAGGAGGAAAAAGAAGAAATAGTATTTGTCTAGAAATAAAGAAACTCGTGGTTGTTTTTTCATCCCTTTTTCATATTTAGTTCTACATCCCTATCCTGAAATAACAAATTGAGTTTTTATAGGCATTTTGCACGCAGCTATTGAAATTGCTGCTCTGGCTACAGTTTCTGAGACTCCGCCCATTTCGTAAAGTATTCGACCGGGTTTAACAACAGATACCCAATATTCGGGAGACCCCTTTCCCGACCCCATACGTGTTTCTGCGGGCCTTACTGTAATAGGTTTATCGGGAAAAACACGTACCCATATTTTTCCACCACGACGTGCATATCGTGTCATTGCTCTTCGCCCTGCTTCTATTTGTCTAGCGGTAATCCAAGCGGGTTCAAGTGCCTGAAGAGCATATCTGCCGAAGCAAATATGATTACCCCGGCAAGATATTCCTTTCATTCTTCCTCTATGTTGCTTACGAAATCTGGTTCTTTTGGGGTTATAATTGATGGTTTTTTCCCACCTCTACTACAGAACCGGACATGAGAGTTTCTTCTCATCCAGCTCCTCACGAATGAAAGGATTCGATAATATTACAGATGCGCATGTATTTAATAACTAATACATTAAACTAAGTAATGGGATTTATTGATATTATATTTCATTTATTAGATAAGAAGCTGTATATACGGTTAGATTTGTCTATTTATAGATATAGATAATGTTTCTTTTTTATACTGGATCCTTATTTTTTTTTTATTTTCTTTTAATAAATTATTGAATCAAGACAATATTGGAATCCAATAAATAAGAAATAAGGGTTTCGCGGGCGAATATTGACTCTTTCGTTTTCCTGCTTTATTCGTAGGATCAATCCACAACCTCTCCGAGTAAAAAAAAATTGTTCTTGGTTCATTCCGCCATCCCGCCTGCTCAATCATTTGGATTCTTTTAAATAGAATCTTATATAGTCACAGGTTTCGTCGTTCCTATAGCTTCTCCATTAATGATTAGGCCTGAACTCTGCAATGGAGCTCTCAACAAAATCTGTTTTCGAGTCAATCTCCTCAGTTTCTATTAACCGGAAGCTCTTTATTATTTATATATCATTTATTATTTATATATCAATCGATACAATATTAAACAATAAATATTAAAACAATATAAAATTAATGCTTTATTACATTGCCTTTTATTTATATGAGGTAATTCATAGACCATACATATTGGAATTATATATCATTGATATTTTTGTTCTCTCTTTCTATCACCTTTCCATTTATCCGCATCCCTTTATATATTTTTTTTTTCAAATCCACAATCATATTTTTTTGTTATGGAACAATTCCAGTTGTTACAACTATATGATTGATCCAGTCATATAGTGACTGTTTTTGGGATCTCGACAATATGAAGCAATAAGTTAGTTATTAGTTTTTAATTTATTTATTATAGTAGTTGTAATTATTTAATTAATATTAGGATTAGGGATCAGTCTTTTTTTGATTCTACTAAAAACTCTAAAGAAAAACTAACGAGTCACACACTAAGCATAGCAATTATAAAAAAAAAAGATTAATTTCTTTTTGATTCAACCTTATAGAATTCGAATTATTTTATTTTTTTTAACAGAAAAACAGAAAAAGTGTCTAGTTTTTTGTTCTATATATCACTATATTACTGGATAGAATGACAAAATAAATAAAGGTCTATTATTCTTCATCCACAAATATCCAAATTTTGAGGCCTAGTACTCCATGGATAGTTCGAATTGTATAGGAACAATGATCAATTTTAGCGCGAATTGTTTGTAGAGGAACCCTACCTTCTCTGATCCATTCGACACGTGCAATTTCTTTTCCGTCAATACGTCCTGCAATTTGTATTTGAATTCCTTTTGTATCTGTTTGTTCAGTTAATTCAATAGCTCTTTTCATTGCCTTTCGAAATGAAACTCTATTTCTTAATTGAGAAGCCATATATTCTGCAAGAATATTGGGGTCTCCATAAGGTTTTTCTATTCGTGTGATAGCAATGTTGATTCTTCGGTTCACAGAACGAAATTCTTTTTGTACATTCATCTGTAATTCTTCGATTCCTCGTGTTCGGCCCTCTATTAATAAATTTGGGAATCCAATATGGATTATAACCTGAATTAAATCAATTCTTTTTTTAATTTCTATACGCGAAATTCCAATTCCTTCGAAACCAGAGGATATTCTTTTATTTTTTTGTACATAGTTCTTTATACAATTTCGTATTTTATCATCTTCTTGTAGACCTACAGAAAAATTTTTTGGTTGTGCGAACCAAAAAGAATGATGATTTTGGTTTGTACCAAGTCTGAAACCAAGCGGATTTATTTTTTGTCCCATATTTTTTATTATATTATCTTTCCATCTATTTTTTTCTAAATATGAATCTAAATATTAAATTCATCGAAAGATAATTTTGATTTATCTTTTAATACAATTGTTATATGACAAGTCGGCCTTTTTATCGGATAACTACGTCCTCGAGCTCTAGGTCTTAATTTTTTCACAAAAGAACCTCCATTGACTTCGGCTTTACTAATGAATAAATCGGTTTCCTTCAAACCCATATTATGACTAGCGTTTGCTGCTGCGGAATAAACCAATTTTAAAATGGGGTAGGATGCTCGATAAGGCATAAGTTCCAATATCATAAGTGTTTCTTCATAAGAACGCCCGCGAATCTGATCAATTACCCTTTGCGCTTTGAAAACAGACATACATATATGTTGAGCTAAAACTTTTACTTCTCCACCTCCACTCGAATTTGAGTTCTTTTTCTTTATCATAAGGTTATCTCCCGCCAATGAATGATAAGTATCTATTTTTTTCCAAATTAACGACGAGATTTATTATCGTTTCTCGCATGTCTCGCGAAAGTCAGAGTCGGCGCGAATTCTCCCAATTTGTGACCTACCATACGATCTGTTATATAAATAGGTAAATGTTCCTTTCCATTATGAATAGCGATTGTATGGCCAATCATTTTGGGTATAATGGTAGATGCCCGAGACCAAGTTACTATTATTTCTTTCTCCTCCCTCATGTTGAGTTTTTCAATTTTTCTTGATAAATGATTAGCTACAAAAGGGTTTTTTTTTAGTGAACGTGCCACAGCTGATTACTCCTTTTTTTACATTTTAAAGATTGGCATTCTATGTCCAATAGAATATCTCGATCTAAGTATGAAGGTAAGAATAAATACAATAATGATGAATGGAAAAAAGAGAAAATCCTTTAGCTAGATAAGGGGCGGATGTAGCCAAGTGGATCAAGGCAGTGGATTGTGAATCCACCACGCGCGGGTTCAATTCCCGTCGTTCGCCCATCACATTATTTCAAATTCAAAAAATTCTATTTTCAATATTCCTATTTACGGCGACGAAGAATAAAACTATCACTATATTTTTTCCTTTTCCGACTTCTTCTTCCAAGCGCAGGATAACCCCAAGGAGTTGTGGGTTTTTTTCTACCAATTGGGGCTTTCCCTTCCCCACCTCCATGGGGATGGTCTACAGGGTTCATAACTACTCCTCTTACTACAGGACGCTTACCTATCCAACACTTCGATCCGGCTCTACCCAAACTTTGTTGATTCACCCCAACATTACCCACTTGTCCGACTGTTGCTAAGCAGTTTTTGGATATCAAACGGACCTCCCCGGATGGTAATCTTAATGTGGCTGATTTACCCTCTTTTGCGATCAGTTTCGCTACAGCGCCCGCCGCCCTAGCTAATTGTCCACCCTTTCCAAGCGTGATTTCTATGTTATGTATGGCCGTGCCTAAGGGCATATCGGTTGAAGTAGATTCTTCTTTTAAAAACCCCTTCCCAAACTGTACAAGCTTCTTCCAAAGCATACGGCTTTCTAGATGTATATGATGATATCTAGACAGATGGATCTTTATCTTATATGAATCGTATGATGAAGTACCACAGGAGTGGATATATAGGAATCCAAATCTGCCGAATCACTCATGTATGATCTTCTACATCCTAGGTCTCCCCGTTCCATCATCTGGCTTATGTTCTTCATGTAGCATTCAGACCGAATGACTCTATGAAACTACGTCGATACTTCCACATATTACGGGTAACGTAGGAGACATCTCTATTTTTCCCCGGGGGGATCTTTATAATTACCACTGCTTAGCTTTCAATTCGCCTCTGACCATCAAATTAAATGTGAATAACCCGTCCTCCTCTCTTTGAAACAAGGGGCGCTTCCGGTTCTGTGCGTGCTTCAAACAATTTTGTCTTCTCCATATTACCATATCTCTAGAGTCAATAATTTTCTATGAGGAACTACTGAACTCAATCACTTGCTGCCGTTACTCAACAGTTTTCTGTTGAGGTCTATCCCATAGAGGTACTCAAATTGGATCAGTGATTGATTTCTAGGTTTCATCGTAAACCTAATTGGTTACTTCCAATTACGTAAATCAATAGTTCAAACCGCACTCAAAGGTAGGGCATTTCCCATTGATATAGGGACTTCTGTACCAGAAATAATGGTATCTCCAATTATAGTCCCTCTGGGGTGTAAAATATATCTTTTCTCGCCATCCCCATAATGTATGAGACAAATGTATGCATTTCGATTAGGGTCATATTCTATGGTTACGATTCTACCAGATATGTCTTTTTCATTCCGTCGAAAATCGATTTTACGGTATAGACGCTTATGACCTCCCCCTCTATGTCTTGCGGTAATGATTCCTCTGGCATTACGACCTTTACCACAATGATGCTGTCCACAGATCAAATTATTTCGTGGATTGGATTTCATTTTTCTGTCTATGGCTCTATTACGTGTGCTCGGGGTAGAAGTTTTGTATAAATGTATCGCCGTGTTATTAAGTATTTTGCTTTAAGTTCTTTTCTCTATAAGAGGTGGAATAGAATAACCCGGTTGAAGCGTAATGATCATACGTCTGTAATGCATTGTATGTCCCATAATAGGCCCTATTCTTCTACCCTTTCCTGGGAGTCGATGACTATTCATAGCTATTACCTTGACACCAAAGAAGAGTTCGACCCAATGCTTTATTTCTGTCCTAGTTGATCCTGATTCGACATTAGAAGTATATTGATTGTTCCCCAATAACCGAATACTTTTTTCTGTAAATACTGCATATTTGATTCCATCCATAACTCCATTTTCTTCCCTATGAGTTCCAGTATCGATAAGAATTCTAGTTCTTACTGTTCATATGGTATGGTATGAATATACCATACCAATTCGTTATGTATGGATGCTGAGATTCCATTGATACAGAGCCAATTCCAATAGACTTATTGAACGTTCCCATTGGCGTGCATCCAGCAGGAATTGAACCTACGAATTTGCCAATTATGAGTTGGGCGCTTTAACCATTCAGCCATGGATGCTTAACAGGGCTCATTGTACATCGTGAATAACCAAATTCCAATTGAAATGAAATCTTTAGGAGGAATCAATGAAAATCTTTAGGAGGAATCAATGAAACGATATCAATTCAAATCCTGGATCTTCGAATTGAGAGAGATATTGAGTGAGATCAAGAATTCTCACTATTTCTTAGATTCATGGATCAAATTCGATTCAGTGGGATCTTTCACTCACATTTTTTTCCACCAAGAACGTTTTATGAAACTCTCTGACCCCCGAATTTGGAGTATCCTACTTTCACGTGATTCACAGGGTTCAACAAGCAATCGATATTTCACGATCAAAGGTGTAGTACTGCTTGTAGTAGTGGTCCTTATATCTCGTATTACCAATCGAAAGATGGTCGAAAGAAAAAATCTCTATTTGATGGAGCTTCTTCCTATACCTATGAATTCCATTGGACCCAGAAATGAGACATTGGAAGAATCTTTTTGGTCTTCCAATATCAATAGATTGATTGTTTCGCTCCTGTATCTTCCAAAAGAGAAAAAGATTTCTGAGAGTTGTTTCATGGATCCGCAAGAGAGTACTTGGGTTCTCCCAATAAATAAAAAGTGTATCATGCCTGAATCGAACCGGGGTTCGCAGTGGTGGAGGAACCGGATCGGAAAAAAGAGGGATTCTAGTTGTAAGATAGCTAATGAAACCGTAGCTGGAATTGAGATCTCATTCAAAGAGAAAGATAGCAAATATCTGGAGTTTCTTTTTTTATCCTATACGGATGATCCGATCCGCAAGGACCATGATTGGGAATTGTTTGATCGTCTTTCTCCGAGGAAGAAGCGAAACATAATCAACTTGAATTCGGGACAGCTATTCGAAATCTTAGGGAAAGACTTGATTTGTTATCTCATGTCTGCTTTTCGTGAAAAAAGACCAATTGAAGGGGAGGGTTTCTTCAAACAACAAGGAGCTGAGGCAACTATTCAATCAAATGATATTGAGCACGTTTCCCATCTCTTCTCGAGAAACAAGTGGGGTATTTCTTTGCAAAATTGTGCTCAATTTCATATGTGGCAATTCCGCCAAGATCTCTTCGTTAGTTGGGGGAAGAATCAGCACGAATCGGATTTTTTGAGGAACGTATCGAGAGAGAATTGGATTTGGTTAGACAATGTGTGGTTGGTAAACAAGGATTGGTTTTTTAGCAGGGTACGGAATGTATTGTCAAATATTCAATATGATTCCACAAGATCTATTTTCGTTCAAGTAACGGATTCTAGCCAATCGAAAGGATCCTCTGATCAATCCAGAGATCATTTCGATTCCATTAGAAATGAGGATTCAGAATATCACACATTGATCGATCAAACAGAGATTCAGCAACTAAAAGAAAGATCGATTCTTTGGGATCCTTCCTTTCTTCAAACGGAACGAACAGAGATAGAATCAGATCGATTCCCGAAATGCCTTTTTGGATCTTCCTCAATGTCCCGGCTATTCACGAAACGTGAGAAGCAGATGAATAATCATCTGCTTCCGAAAGAAATCGAAGAATTTCTTGGGAATCCTACAAGATCAATTCGTTCTTTTTTCTCTGACAGATGGTCAGAACTTCATCTGGGTTCGAATCCTACTGAGAGGTCCACTAGAGATCAGAAATTTTTGAAGAAAAAACAAGATGTTTCTTTTATCCCTTCCAGGCGATCGGAAAATAAAGAAATGGTTGATATATTCAAGATAATTACGTATTTACAAAATACCGTCTCAATTCATCCTATTTCATCAGATCCGGGATGTGATATGGTTCCGAAGGATGAACCAGATATGGACCGTTCCAATAAGATTTCATTCTTGAAAAAAAATCCATTTTTGGATTTATTTCATCTATTCCATAACCGGAACAAAGGGGGATACACGTTACACCACGATTTTGAATCAGAAGAGAGATTTCAAGAAATGGCAGATCTATTCACTCTATCAATAACCGAGCCGGATCTGGTGTATCATAGGGGATTTGCCTTTTCTATTGATTCCTACGGGTTGGATCAAAAAAAATTCTTGAATGAGGTATTCAACTCCAGAGATGAATCGAAAAAGAAATCTTTATTGGTTCTACCTCCTCTTTTTTATGAGGAGAATGAATCTTTTTATCGAAGGATCAGAAAAAAATTGGTCCGGATCCACTGCGGGAATGATTTGGAAGATCCAAAACTAAAAACAGCGGTATTTGCTAGCAACAACATCATGGAGGCAGTCAATCAATATAGATTGATCCGAAATCTGATTCAAATCCAATATAGCATCTATGGGTACATAAGAAATGTATCGAATCGATTCTTTTTAATGAATAGATCCAATCGCAACTTCGAATATGGAATTCAAAGGGATCAAATAGGAAATGATACTCTGAATCATATAACTATAATGAAATATACGATCAACCAACATTTATTGAATTTGAAAGAGACTCAGAAGAAATGGTTTGATCCTCTTATTTCTCGAACCGAGAGATCCATGAATCGGGATCCTGATGCATATAGATACAAATGGTCCAATGGGAGCAAGAATTTACAGGAACATTTGGAACATTTCGTTTCTGAACAGAAGAACCGTTTT
>JASFAX010000745.1:42500-45000 GCA_030737875.1 Allium sativum
AGTTCCTGGATGACAAGCCTAAAGAGTATCTTATTGATGATATCGATATTGATGATAGTGACGATATCCATATTGATGATAGTGACGATATTGATGATGACCTTGATACGGAGCTGCTAACTATGACGAATGTGCTAACTATGTATATGACGCCGAAAATAGACCGATTTGATATCACCCTTCAATTCGAATTAGCAAAAGCAATGTCTCCTTGCATAATATGGATTCCAAACATTCATGATCTGTATGTGAATGAGTCGAATTACTTATCCCTCGGTCTATTAGAGAACTATCTCTCCAGGGATTGTGAAAGATGTTCCACTAGAAATATTCTTGTTATTGCTTCGACTCATATTCCCCAAAAAGTGGATCCCGCTCTAATAGCTCCGAATAAATTAAATACATGCATTAAGATACGAAGGCTTCTTATTCCACAACAACGAAAGCACTTTTTCATTCTTTCATATACTAGGGGATTTCACTTGGAAAAGAAAATGTTCCATACTAACGGATTCGGGTCCATAACCATGGGTTCTAATGCACGAGATCTTGTAGCACTTATCAATGAGGCCCTATCAATTAGTATTACACAGAAGAAATCAATTATAGAAACTAATACAATTAGATCCGCTCTTCATAGACAAACTTGGGATTTGCGATCCCAGGTAAGATCGGTTCAGGATCATGGGGTCTTTTTCTATCAGATAGGAAGGGCTGTTGCACAAAATGTACTTCTAAGTAATTGCCCCATAGATCCTATATCTATCTATATGAAGAAGAAATCGTGTAAGGAAGGAGATTCCTATTTGTACAAATGGTACTTCAAACTTGGAACGAGCATGAAGAAATTAACGATACTTCTTTATCTTTTGAGTTGTTCTGCCGGATTGGTCGCTCAAGATCTTTGGTCTTCACCCGGACCCGGATCCGATGAAAAAAATAGGATCACTTCTTATGGATTCGTTGAGAATGCTTCTGATCTAGTTCGTGGCCTATTAGAAGTAGAAGGCGCTCTGGCGGGATCCTCACGGACAGAAAAGGATTGCAGTCAGTTTGATAATAATCGAGTGACATTACTTCTTCGGTCCGAACCAAGGAATCCGTTAGATATGATGCAAAATGGATCTTTTTCTATCGTTGATCAGAGATTTTTCTATGAAAAATACGAATCGGAGTTTGAAGAAGGGGAAGGAGCCCTCGACCCGCAACAGATAGAGGAGGATTTATTCAATCACATAGTTTGGGCTCCTAGAATATGGCGCCCTTGTGGCAATCTATTTGATTGTATCGAAAGGTCCACTGAATTGGGATTTCCCTATTGGGCCGGGTCATTTCGGGGCAAGCGGATCATTTATCATAAAAAGGATGAGCTTCAAGAGAATGATTCGGAGTTCTTGCAGAGTGGAACCATGCAGTACCAGACACGAGATAGATCGTCCAAAGAACAAGGCTTTTTTCGAATAAGCCAATTCATTTGGGACCCTGCAGATCCATTCTTTTTCCTATTCAAAGATCAGCCCTTTGTCTCTGTGTTTTCACGTCGAGAATTCTTTGCAGATGAAGAGATGTCAAAGGGGCTTATTACTTCCCAAACAAATTCTTCTACATCTATATCTAGACACTGGTTCATCAAGAATACGCAAGAAAAGCACTTCGAATTGTTGATTCATCACCAGAGATGGCTTAGAACCAATAGTTCATTATCTAATGGATCTTTCCGTTCTAATACTCCATCCGAGAGTTATCAGTATTTATCAAATCTCTTCCTATCTAACGGAACGCTATTGGATCAAATGGCAAAGACATTGTGGAGAAAGAGATGGCTTTTCCCGGATGAAATGAAATATTTGATTCATGTAACAGGGGAAAGATTTCCCATTCCTTAGCCGTAAAGATATGTGGCCATGAAAAGGGGATTAAGTGGAACAGAATTGGCCGGGTGGTAGAGTCGTGGAAACACTTGTTTATTCCATATTTTGGACCTTAGCTCCATGGAGCAATATGCTACTGCTGAAGCATGGAAGAATTGAAATCTTAGATCAAAACACTATGTATGGATGATATGAACTGCCTAAACAAGAATTCTTGAACGGTGAACAACCAGAGCCTATTACTCACTACATCAAAGAATTTCCATTAATGAAACCATGGAAATCCGTCGGAAAAGAAAAAATACGCATGTCCGATGAAACGATTGTTGCTATCTGCTCCAATAACGAATCATTGGTTTAACTGAATAACTAAAGAAAATAGATAGACCTTTCTCTTCGTCTCAGGTCGATGGATCTTCTCAATTGGAAGATCTCCCATATGGATAATACATATTCCGGTTGACCGAGCCTAATTCGAATTGTTTTGTTCCGAAGCAAAGATATCCATGGAGGTGGTTCGTCCTATTTACGACCAAGAGGTACTGGATTCTCTTTCGGATAGGCCCTGAAAAGAGAAGGAAAGCTGGAATGCCAACAGGCGTCTGTCTATTCTCTAATTCACCCGACCC
>JASFAX010007360.1:0-25628 GCA_030737875.1 Allium sativum
AAAGTCTATCCTCGGGCTTGCGTTGCATTGTGTGATGGAACCTGAGTCTTATAATAGCTTCACTTTTCTTTATTTAGCATTGCGCTGTTTGTTTTAGGCACTCGTATTCTTAGGGATAAACATGTTCCGTTTTATATGGCGTGGTCCTCTGATTTGCCTTATTTTTAAAGTAAAGTTTTAAATAACTGTTTTAGTTCTCACACCAGTCCCAAGACTGACCTGAAGTTTATTGTTTTAACCTAAACTCTGGGTGCCCCTACTTTCCACGCGGGCAGCAAGTAGTTTTGGTTTTGTAGATTTATTTATACAAGATCCTGGATTTACAACTGGAGCTATATTCGGAATGGTCTGTATCTGTGTATTTTTTTCGGTTGTTTTTGTTAATGTATTTCCCCTACGCATTGTATTTTTGCATTTTATTTCCGCTGCTATGTATTTCAATCTCTGATATTTTTCTGTGTAGTATTTATTCATACTCTGAATATTCTTGTACTCTGATGTAAATTGTTGTAATAAGCAATGAAATGTTCTTCTGTTTGTGTTCCAGTTTGTTTTGTTCTCGAAGCAGTCCACCTTCTTGTTCGGTTTAGGCCAGCCGGGAAGCACGGGTCGCTATATTTGGTATCGGAACTTTGGTTTACAGAGCTCGAGAAAATGACACATTAGAACCAAATGAAAGAATTCATCAGAGATTGGACTAGTAATATCCAATAAGAATGACTCGTTAGAGATGGGATCAGTAGTATCCTAGAACAACTTGAAGAGTGTTATTTTTAAAATAAAAATGAAAACAAATTTGTTTTGGAAAATTTATATCAAATTATACGTATTTGAATATTTATTTTACATTGAAATTGGACTATCAAGTGTAAGAAGAATTTGAATATACGCCTTGCAAGCGTGTATTCGAAGTCTCAAATATACTGGGTAGATATAGAATCACACTTTAGTCGCCTGGAGATGATTCTGGTGATATATATATATATATATATATATATATATATATCATCAGTGCTTATGTTCGAGCTACGAAAGTGGAATATCTATATATTTCCAATCGATTGGTATGAGAACCAAAACCTTATTTTGAATTTGTTGTTTGTAATTTGACACTAAAAATATGATTTTCGAATATATATACAAATGTTTTATGTTTTGGAAATTTAATTCAAAAATTGATTACTGGTTGTGTTGTCTGATTATTAGTTCAACTAAATAAAAATATTGGAATAATAAATCCAATATGGGAATGAAAAGTTGAATTGAACCAAATTGAACCAATATATAAACGAAAGGTAAATTTAGCCAAATCGAATATTGAACCAAAAGGGAAATTGATTAGAATTGCATACATGTACATGCATATATGTTGAACAGGTCATCGCAAGGAGGCTATAGAAGAGGAATAAAATTGTATGCCCGACAAATAGGTACATGTTTACCATTTTCTTAGGTTTTGGGGATTTTATGAGCCGATTGGCTAACCGCTTGGTTTTTTCTTTTTCTTTTGGATTGGTGAGGGCTCTGCGTGGCTAGTTGCGGTTTTAAATATCACCCCGTACAAAGGAGGTTATGGCGAAAATTTTCAATAATTTAGGGTGTTAGCCAAATTTTTGAGAAATTGAAAAATTCTTAGAAACTGAAAAGTTGAAGAATGAAAGCCAGAATGAAAGTTGAGTTGGTTAGTTAAATAACTTTCAGCTCCGTTCCTTGGGGGAGAATGTAATAACCCGGATTTTCAGAACCAATTTAAAAATTTTATTTTAGCAATTTTAGTGTATTTTGAATATTTAAAATGATTTATTTTAAATAATAACGACTAAAACCTTATTTAAATCAAAGTTAAAATGAATTTTTTTAATTTAATTATAAACAGAAATTTCGATTTCAAATTTCAAATGAATGCACGGGATTCAAAATAAATCGGATTTTAGTAAAACCAGAAATATTTGAATCTGTTTAAAAAATATATTTCCAACGAATGTGAAAAATCCAGATTTCATAACGGGAATTGAAAGTTATGTCAGTTTAAAATTTAAAATAGTCACTATGGAATATATATATATATATATATTAATATAATATATAGCCATTTTTCAAATGACCTCCATTTTCGATGAAACCATTTTTGTTGGATTCTGAATGTCAAATTATTGCTAGGTTTCAAATTTCATAATTTTTGGATTTAATATGTGAGCGCAGTAAATTTAAATGTGTTTGGTAATTTAAATTTGAATTGGATCGACTAGAAAATGGTCATTTTTCAAACGGTCTCTAAATTCGACGAAATTAGTTTTGTTAGGACCATATTGTCAAAACATGGCTAGATTTATTTTTCTTGAATTTTTGGAGTTAGTATGTGGCCCCGGTAATTTAAAATGAACGTTTAAATTCAATGTATATTGATTTTAATTTTAATTTTGATAAAAACTAACTGAAACAGTCGAGTTGGCTAAGGACGATAGTCGTTGGGTTAGATTTGGAGTTCGGATTTAAAACAAGTAAATTTGAGATTTTGATAATAAAATATACATAAAAATAGATAATCCAATGAGTCAAACCCCTATTCTCATCCATCGTGGTCAATGCAGAAAAAGATTTCCGCCTACACCCTTGTTTAAAAAAAACCCGACGGATAGGAACTTCCATCATCCCTCTTCAATTTGCGCTTGATTTATTCACCAATTCTAGATCTTCAAAAAGGGAAAACTCTGGAGCTTGGAGCAGTCTAGCTGTTTAACGGAGATGATCTGATCTGATCCCATCTAATGAGGGGGTCGATATTGCTACTCAAAGCAGCTGGTGTTGGGTTCATTTTTCGAGAAGCATGCCAGCGCAGGTGGAGGACGTCGAGGGCTTTGGTGTGACAGTCGTTGATCGGATTCCAACGATGAGATTTGGCGACAACGGCTTCATTTTTAGATCGAGGGCATCAGTTCTGTCGAACAGGGAAGAATGCGGATTCACGGTGAGTTTAACATTTTTCAGTTTTTATTAAATACATACATAGTTCGAAAAAAAACGAAAGTAGCATTGTTTGGAAAAATTAAAAATATATACAGTTTGAAA
Source organism: Allium sativum (assembly GCA_030737875.1). NCBI lineage: Eukaryota > Viridiplantae > Streptophyta > Magnoliopsida > Asparagales > Amaryllidaceae > Allium > Allium sativum. The sequence goes on from JASFAX010007360.1 coordinate 3,070, forward strand.
AAAATTAGCATTATTTTGAAAAAAATAAAAATATGTACATTGTTTGAAAGAAAACCAAAGTAGCATTGTTTTGAAAAAATAAAAATATATACATTGTTTGAAAAAGAACCAAAGTAGCATTGTTTTGAAAAAAAAAATAGCATTGTTTGAAGAAAAACAAAAATAGCATTGTTTGAAGAAAAAAATAGCATTGTTTGAAAAAAAATAGCATTGTTTTGAAAAAAAATAAAAATAACATTGTTTTGAAAAAATAAAAATAGCATTGTTTTAAAACATGATTTTTGAAATGAAAAACATTAAAAAGAAAAATCAGATTTTTTAAAATAAAAATGTGTTATTTTTATATTTAAAGCACTGTAATAAAAATATGATTTTATATATAAGAACAGCGAATTAAAAATGTGATTTTTATTTTTTATGTAGCATTATTAAAAATATGATTTTTAATATATATAGCGCGTGAAACAGATTGCAATGGAACTAACTGGAAGTAGAACAGAACCAAAACCGTCCTTTAAAGAATGACGGAGTGGAAACCAAAGGTGAAAACTCTCTCTCAATAAATTCAATTTACAGTTATTATATATTTGGTTGTAGACGGTGCTTAGTAGCTCCTAACACCATCGTCCACAGACCATGGACGACTTGTTTATTGTATTATTTGTGTGGATTGTGATTGGGATTGTAATTGAGTGTATTGTTATATATATATAATTATTTATATAAAAAATATATAAAAAAATTATCATGAAATAAAATAAATATTCATTTACAAACCGGACGGTTTGTTTATGTACACTTATTTATCTGATATTGATTGGAACGATAAATTTTACACATCGCCCAGCTGCACAAATAATAAATAGTATTTGTTGTTTGAAAACCCCACACGGGTATTGGGATAATATTTGATATACACTGATCCCAATAATTAGTTGAATTTCAATCGATGGGTTGACAGACCGTATAAGCGTTATTTATTTATTTTATTGCTTATGCAGTTGTAAAATGCACTCTGGATGTTGTTTGAATTTTTAATGATTGTTTATCATTATTGTTGTATACACACGATTTATGAAATCCATATAACTAAAATTATATGTTAATTGATTGAGTCTGATTCCAGTTCAGAATTAACGAATATTTTAAAATAATATTTAGTGAATATTGAAATGTGGAGCCTTGTTAAGTAGTTAAATGCCATTTTAACACGAACGAGAGTTTTGTCGATTTTATTCATTTTATAATGAATATCGAAAAGTGATTTAAAAATATCATTTTAATATTATAATGATATAGAAAATTCAATTTTGATTTAAAATCAAAAATAAAACTGAAATCATTTTAAAACGAATTTATATAGGAATATTCAATTTTGATATAAATTTGAAAATCAAATTGAAATCGTTTTAAAATGAATTTAAAACGAATTTATAAGGAATATTCAATTTTGATATAAATTAAAAAAATAAAACTGAAATCGTTTTAAAAATGAATTTAAAACGAATTTTTAAGGAATATCAATTTTGATATAAATTTGAAAGTCAAATTGAAATCGTTTTAAAATGAATTTAAAACGAATTTATATAGGAAAATCCAATTTTGATTTGAATTTGAAAATAAAATTGAAATCGTTTTAAAGTGAATTTAAAATGATTTTGAAATGAAATATTCAAAATTGATATGAAATTTGAAATAAATTTGAAATCGTTTTAAAATGAATTTAAAACGTATTTGTAATGGAAAATTAAATTTTGATTTGAAATTGAAATGGAAGTGGAAATCATTTTTAAAACTAATTTAAAACGATTTACAAAATTCATTTAAATGAAAATCGATGAAATATGTATTATATATATATTAATGTCCTGAATAGAACGCGCCGCGCAGCGAACGTTCGTGAATTTCAACCATTGACTTCAAATTGATGTTACGGGAGATCCGACCGTCAGATTCTCCTAAAACCAAAACCGTTGGGTTAGAATCGAAAAGAGCTTTCCAACGAATACAAGAGATTTGAAATCTAATAGTTGGATTTTGAGACATGTCCAAATCAATTTTAGAAAAGGTCGTTATGGATGCAGTTAGGTGGTCGTTATTGGAAACCGACTATTCGGGCGATAATAAAATTATTAAAAATATGGAAAAATTATGTAAAATCGTAGTAAATGATTTGGAAATATTTTGGATGATAAATTCCAGTTGTGCAAAGATAAAATTATATTTTTATCGAAATGAACTAATTATTAACTAAAATATTAATCCAATTAATTTTAGAAATAAATAAATTGGATTTGAAAATGGTTTTAAAATAACTAGAATTTTTCCAAGGAATAAACTGGAATGGATGTGAGTGGAAATAATCTTCGGAGTATTTCGATATTGGATTTCGTTATTATACAGATATTGTTGAGGAATTTTGGAAGATATACATATATATATCATTATTCCCAATACGATATTTGTTTGTTTCAGAATTTGATATTGAATATAAGTCGATATAATTTCTATTTAGAGCCTTGTATTTGATATGAAACTGGATTTTGGATTTGTCATGAACGGTGTCTTCATCAACACTGTTCTTAAACCTAGTTGAGAAAAGAAAAAATCTTTTAATTAAGATTTAGTGAAATTTTACCAATTAATTAATGTTTAATTGGATTGAAAATGGATATTGGGTTTGTTGTGAATGGTGTCTTCATTAACACTGTTCTTAAATCTAGTAGAGAAAAGAATAAATCTTTTAATTAAGATTTAGTGAAATTTTACCAATTAATTAATATTTAATTGGATTGAAAATGTATTTTGGGTGTGTCGTGAACGGTGTCTTCACCAACACTGTTCTTAAACCCAGTTGAGAAAAGAATAAATCTTTTAATTAAGATTTAGTGAAATTTTACCAATTAATTAATATTTAATTGGACTGAAAATGGATTTTGGGTTTGTCGTGAACGGTGTCTTCATCAACACTGTTCTTAAACCCAGTTGAGAAAAAAATAAATCTTTTAATTAAGATTTAGTGAAATTTTACCAATTAATTAATATTTAATTGGATTGAAAATGGATTTTGGGTTTGTCATGAACGGTGTCTTCATCAACACTGTTCTTAAACCCAGTTCAGAAAAGAATAAATCTTTAAATTAAGATTTAGTGAAGTTTTCCAATTAATTAATATTTGATTGGAATTGAATAAAAGAAATTGGATTTTTGGGTTTATCGTGAATGGTGTTTTAAATAACACTTGTTCTTTAACCCACTTAATAGTGAAGATTGTTGTATATAACGGTGTTGTATACACAATTATATGATTTTTGTTTGATGATAACAACCAGATATAGTTTATTATAAATGTGTTTGCTATTGTACTGTTTCATATATACATCACAGAAAGGAATATAATATTTATAATTAAATAAAATACGACTGTATAGACATTCGGGTATTTACACAATATTTTGTTTAAATATAAATATTTTATTTCACATATTCAAACAGTACAACTATTTATAACTCCACTATTTGAACACGTCACATTTAATATACATTTCCAGAATATTGTATTTGTAAATAAACTGAATATAATAGACAAGTTTGTTTGAACACAATAAAATAATATTTTATTTCAATCAAATTTGTTTATTACAAATGTCAGTACAATTCTCTCATTATACGTTCATACTCTGCTCCTCACTACAACACTGTCACTCAGTTATACAATTCACATTTCATATACAGACACACACTGACACTCTGTTCTTGTCTTCTATCTTCTGTCTTTACAGCATCTTCACTGTCAGTCCAGTCATCACCTGCTTACCTGTCACAAACATAAACACACAGTAATCTTAAACAGAAATAATTTCATATTCTACCAAATATTATTTTATTTTTAAATTTATTTGCCTCAGAATTTTGATGTGTTTCTCATTATTTTTCATGACTTGATCTGGTATGTATATATTTATAGTAGCCACTGATCAGCCTCAACACACTACACCGGCTTGTTGAACAGAACCAGTTGATTCTGAACAGCCATAACACTGTATAGCGGTCTACTGACATATATTCGAATAGACACATATATATACACACACACATATATATATACACATACGTGTATTTATACATATACATATACATATATATATATATATATATACATACATACAGGTCAACAACATGTTCAGCATAGCAGTGAAATAGAGCAAATGGATACATGCAAGAGTGGTCGAGCCAACATGATACGGTTTCAAGAATGCATAGTTTACATGGCACAAGTGAAATACATCTTTCAACTCAAGTACATGGACAAACAAAAGTGGTCGAGTGGTCAAGCAAAGTCACATTTACACATCAGTGGTGAAAGTACAAGTGCCAAGGTGGAGCACCATCAGTTATAAGTGATCAAATCAAGTCAGCAAATGATGCAACATGGTCGAATACACGGACCAGCATTATCAAGCCAAGTATCAAGCCAAGAAAATCAAACAGCAAATGATCCATACATGTTCAAGTCAGCCCAAACAATCAACATGATGTGCAGCATATATGAACTCATTCATGACAAGATGTACATGAAGTTTTTTTTTCTTTCAAGTGAGCATGAACTAAATGAAGTTTGGAAACATATAAAGACAAGCACAAGGTACAAATCAAATGAATCATGACCAAGTAATCACAATTGGAGATAGTAGCATGTACAGGAAGAGCACAAATCATGTTTCAAGTGTCAGCTCTGCATATACACATGTGGAATGGTACATGGTCAAGCATGGAGGTCAAAACAACAAAGTTGGTTAATGCAGAAGAATATATGGGCAAGGAGTTAAAATCACAAGTGTAGCATCAGTCCTTATTTTTCGGCAAAGACCAAGTTTAAGATAGTATCTGTTTTTAGCAAATGGCTTAGCTAAATGGTCAAGGTCGATTTATCCAAACCCATTCACAACAGTTTTGGCATGAAATGTTTTTTTTCCAAAAAATTGAAAACAAATGAAAGTGGTGCAAAACTTATAAATATCACACAATCAACTTGGTAGCAAATTTATAATGGGAAAGAACCTTTCTAGAATTTATTCTTCCAAAAATTCACGACAAATTTACAGAACAACATAAGGGAACAAATCAAGTCTGTTTTCGATACTTCTAAGGCAAGAAAACATTTCCAAAAATCTTGATACTATTTTAGGCATGTACCAATTGTTATATTCAAGGCAACCTTTCAATATTTGGCAACCAATTTCTGTTTTAAACATTCTCAGAAAATCAGCAATGTCATTCAATATGTGGAAAGCCATTTTAGTCGAGGCAACATTTTAAAATTCATTGGTTTCCAGTTTTTGAATCAAATATCAATACAAAGGTGTGCAAATAAATATATGGCAAGAGTGCCCAATGTTTCCTGAAATCAAAATCGGCAAGAATCAATTCAAAAAATCAGTGTTCAAAATGGAAAAGTATTTCCAGTTTTCACAAAACAATTTTCGGTAATTCTTTCAATTGTAGAAAATCACGCAAGGGTTCATTGAAGCCAAGAACACGTCTAAATTCATCAACATTCACGGGTATTCAATCATGCAACAATCAAGCAAATCAGACAAAGCCAATTCTCATTCATGCCGTGGAAACCAAAAGGGGAATCACACGCAAAATCAATTCAAGTCGATAATTGAAATCAGAGATGCTTTAGGAATTATAAATCCTATAAACACACATCATATCATCATCGACAGTGATCGAAAGCCAATCCAACAATTCTAAGAGAAAACATTGAAAATCAATTCAAATAACTCACAAAGTTTTCGATCAGAAGTATTCCAAATCGCATCATCAGGAAGCCACTAAGATTGAGCATTAGAAGAACAGATTCGATTCAATCAAGCATCTCAATTTGGGATTTGTTAAAAACCCTAATTCCAAGAGATCGGCCACCATTTTCAATTCTAGAAAGAAAAGTGATCGGGGAAAATGAATTACAAATGGGCCGCTCATGTTTCCCTTTGGCTTAGCCTAGTTCAAGTATTTTTAAAATGGAATTTATTTTTCTTTTAAAATCTAGGGTTTTTAGTTGTTTTATTTTGTATTGTTTTTAAAATTCATCTTATATTCGAACAGTTTCTAGTGTCTAAAAAATACTAGGGGAATCCAGTCAGGGTGTTGAATGGCAGTTGCTAGAGTATGTAAAATCTAGGATTTACTGGTTACAGGGTTGTAATCAGGGGAAATCTGATCTAGTGGATTAAATTAGTCTAGGATTTTGAGCGTAGGGTTAGTAGAAGAGCAGGGAGTGCGAGTTTACAGTGTCTGTAAGCGGGATCTGTTATTAACTTCTAGTAGAAACCTTAGGAATGCAGCAATAGGCAGGATTTTGCTGAAGCTGGGTATCTCTGTGTGTTATTTCCTTTCTTCTTTTTATTTCTGCTGTATTCTGTGATCTATTTATTATTTAATATCCTGTCATATTTTTAACTTAGCAAAAAACTGTGAAAACCCCTATTCATCCCCCCTCTAGGGTTATTCTATATCCAACAAGTGGTACCAGAAAATGTAGTTTTTAACTCTAGAGTCATGAGTCATCCTAGTTTTCAGTCCTCAGAGAGTCAGTTCCGGGATATTCCAATTATTTTAAATGGGATAGATTTTTTAATTTGGAGATCAAATTTTGAATTATATTTAAAATATGTTAATTTTGAATATTGGAATATTATTGAAAATTTGGGAGATATATTAGATAAGAGGAATAAAGTTTTAAATGATCGTGTTATGCATATTATTTATTCTTTTCTTAGTAATGATCAATTAAAATTTATCTCTCATTATTTAACTGCGTAGGATATTTGGAAAACTCTCAGCATGCTGTATGGAAAGTGTGACGACTGCTCAAAACCCCAGAATGGCAACTCAACTTCAGATCTAAGCTTGACAAGTTTTATAGAAGATAACTTAGATGGATGAGCTGATGGAGACTCAACAGACAATGAAATAGAAGATTTCTCTTATGAAGATTTGGTTTATTTTTGTGCTGATTTAACTAAATCTGTTGATAAAATCCAGCTGAAAAATAATCCTTGAAATCTAAGAATCTTGAGTTGACTAGCAAAAATCAATGTTTGGAATTAAAATTTGAAAATCTCATGAAATTTGAAAATGTCATGAAATTTGAAAATTCTGACTGTTTGAAATTAAAAACAGATCTCGCTCTTCTCAATAATAACATTCAAAGGCTTGAAGAAGAAATTTTAATTTTAAAAGATAACGAGATTGAGCTGAATGATGCAAACAATTGTTTACAAAAGGAATTTATAAATTCTAAGGATCCAAAAATTCCAAACATGATATTGCTAAAAATAATAGTTTGTTGAAAACAGATCTGATTTTGAAAGAGCTTGAAATCGAAATTGAAAAATTGAAGAAACTTGAATCTGAGAGTCGAAAACATTTTGATTTTGAAAAGGCTAAGTCCCAAACCAAAATTAAATTGCTTAATGATGAAAATTTGGTATTGAAATCTGAGCTTGAAAGATGTAAGATCACTAAAAATCAGTTTTCAGATTTAATGAAAGAAAACGGTGATCTTAAAACTAAAATTCAACAAATTGAAACAATTTTGATTAAATTTTCTGATGGAGAAAAATCTTTGAATATGTTGCTGAAAAACCAATTTTCTGCCGGAAATAAACATGGTCTTGGTTTTAGGAAAAACAATGCTTTTGAAAATCAAAATTCAAATGATTTGAAAAATATTTCAATTATCTTTGAAAAGAATCGATTTGAAAATCTAAACTCTGATAATCGCAAAGGTTTTTTGAATCAAACTCGTAATGTGAAATTGTTTTATAATAATCCATCTAAACAATCCTGGATCCCAAAAAGAAATAAGATAAACTCCATTAAATTCAAAAAGATTTGGGTTCCAAAGGGTACAGATGTAAATTCTGATGGATTGTTATACAAACAGATTTAGGTAGCAAAACGAACAAATACAACTGTGAGTGGTTTTGCAAATTTTGTTAGACCACTCGATGCTCTTAATTGTTAGGTACTAAAGAAGGCCGAGGAACTGCTGTGCTGAAAAGAGTTTGAATTCAAGTTGTTCTATATTTATGTATTCTTTGCGGTTCCTGGGCCAAGATTTGCTGAGTCAAACATTCATTTGTTTACATCAATTTCAGATATGATCTCTGAAATCATCTATGTAATTATTCCTTGTTTTTATTTTCTTTATTTATTCCTTCTTCTACCCTTTTTTCTATTTTGACACTGCCATATTATTTTATTTTATTCTGGGCTTCCTTAAACTTCCAATTGTAGAATTCATATTTTTCTGGAAATCTGCTTCATTCAAATGAAACTCTGATGTTTTAATCATTTCCAGATCTTGAATCTAAACTTGTAAATATCTGCAATTGATTTGAAGTTTATTTCTGATTTCTGAATTCCTAACAGTGTTGATGTATTCGTGTCATATCTTGAACACTGTTAATTTTGAATTCTAATTTTTTTTTGAAGATTTGAATATTTAATGAAATTTCACACACCTCTGCTGTTTTGAGTTTCTTCTAATTCATTTTAGAAAGGCTTGAAATAATATACTCATTACAACACACCAATATTTATCAGTTGTGATAATTTCATTATTTTTCAGATTGGCTTGGATATATTGATTTTTTTCTTGAATTACAGTGATACATCTAGAAATTCATCTTATATTCATGGTAATCATGGTTGAAATTTTTTTGTTTGAAATCATCTGAAATTCATGATATTTTGAATATCACACACCTCTTAAATTTGAAATTATCAATCTTGTGTGACTGATTCATTATATCCCAAAACATGATATTGATTCAAGTGATTTCAAATAAATTATTTTAATTTTTTTGGATCATGAATATCTCTCAAATTTGATGTAAATGATTTGAAATTTCTCTTATACTTGTCAGAGATAATTTTGAAAATTCTTCGAATATCTGGTCTTAAATCTCATTGTTATTTCATAATGATTTGATTTGAATATTTGTTTGTTTAAAATCATTTGAAATTTTTGATTTATTGAATCACACACATATCTTAGATCTGAAATTTATAATTTGGTGTGACCGATTCATTGAATTCGGATATTTTCACATCTCTTCATATGATTTAAAATAAAACTATATTCTATAATCTTGGATCATGGAATATCTTTTGTGACCATTGGGAATATCTGTGAAACATCTTCTAGACAAGTCTGCTGTGAACTGATTTTGGTACTGCTCTGATAATTTGTTTGGTAACTTCTTATCTTGAGTAAAACTATTTGTAGCTCTAATAAATATGCTTGATTGGTTAATCTTGTTAGCTTGGGCTTTGTGAATAAAAATTCTGTTGTTTGAGATATCCTTGTTCATCTCCACTGTCATGTAAAATTAATAGAGACATCAAGTGGTATCAGTTTAGAAGTGCTGAATATTTTTTGTATATATATTTTTTATAATTCCTCTTGTCTTGTATAGATCTTTCAAATCACTCTTGTAATTGATTTTCAATTTTAAATTTATTTATTGATTATTCATTCAGAAATTGAAATCAGTATCCAAATTGAACTATATTTATAATTCATCAAAATTATTATCAGATTTTGAAATTGTGATGAATTGTGACTGTAGTATATTTGACAAGAAGAGGATATTCTGTTTGGATTTTCATGATAGTTGAACATTTATTATAATATCTTTGAATTGGCAATTATTTCATGACCATCTTCATTATCTATCATCATTCTACCATCCATCGTGATTTTATATTTATGTGGAGAGTTTAATACTTTTTAAAATCATCTTGAATAAACAGTGGTAATATTTGTGATAGAAATTGGACTACGTTATTATTCAGAATTAGTGATAATTGAAAATTTTCAATGATCCTAGTATAGTCGAGCATATTTCATAATATAATTCACAGTTCATTTCTGTACCTACCACATTTCTATCATTCATATTGGTTTTATACACCGTGGAGTTTTTTCTTTTGAAGCTGAAATCGATAAATAAATATAATTAATACATAAGTGTGTCTCTAATTTCATTTAAAAATCCATGCACTGGTCATGCATGGTTATGAGACAACTTATAATTTAAGCTGCGACTGACCTCATTAAAAAATCTAAGCTCTGGTTATGCATGGTTAGTGTTCTATTAAACGAAATAAAAATAAAAAGGAAATATTGTGCTATAAATATGAATTCTCCTTGGTGTGTAAAAACTAGCCTATCAATCCATGTTCTAATTTGTGAAATGTGTTACTATTTTATGAAATATTATGATTTGTTGATTGATAGTTATTGGGATTTGAGAATATTTGATTTTGTCACTTAAAGTGAATTATTAATTATAGTCCAAATCCATCACTGCTTTTGTGCTCAATTTTACAAAAATAATTGAAAATAATTGAAAATCATTTTTTTTTGTAACTCACTCCATTCTATATAAAATTCATCATAAATCCATCATTTTCTATAATGTGAAATACGCTACTAGTTCTCGGTTTATTATGATTTTTGTTTAACGGATTGAGATTTATGATGATTGTTCTTCCTCTTAAGCTGATATTATATTTTAGTCATTTTTCATTTATATTTTAAGTTCTGAATTCTTTTGATGATAACAAAAGGGGGATAATGGGTTGAGATTTTGATTTATGAGTGAATATTTTATAAATATTTTTAACTTTGAAAATTCATTTATTTCACTCATCTATATTTTAAGTTCATTTATATCACTCGTGCACAGTTATAGGGGGAGTTTTCTGTTGTAGGGGGAGCTAAAAAATAGGGGGAGTTCAATATTCACTGTCAAACATATTTATTGTGCTCAAAATCTTTTATTTGTTTGTCATCATCAAAAGGGGGAGATTGTTGTATATAATGGTGTTGTATACACAATTATATGATTTTTGTTTGATGATAACAACCAAATATAGTTTATTATAAATGTGTTTGTTACTGTACTGTTTCATATATACATCACAGATAGGAATATAATATTTATATTTTAATAAAATACGACTGTACAGACATTCAGATATTTACATAGTATTTTGTTTAAATATAAATATTTTATTTCACATATTCAAACCGTACAACTATTTATAACTCCACTATTTGAACACGTCACATTTAATATACATTTCCAGAATATTGTATTTGTAAATAAACTGAATATAATAGACAAGTTTGTTTGAACACAATAAAATAATATTTTATTTCAATCAAATTTGTTTATTACAAATGTCAGTACAATTCTCTCATTATACGTTCATACTCTGCTCCTCACTACAACACTGTCACTCAGTTATACAATTCACATTTCATATACAGACACACACTGACACTCTGTTCTTGTCTTCTATCTTCTGTCTTTACAGCATCTTCACTGTCAGTCCAGTCATCACCTGCTTACCTGTCACAAACATAAACACACAGTAATCTTAAACAGAAATAATTTCATATTCTACCAAATATTATTTTATTTTTAAATTTATTTGCCTCAGAATTTTGATGTGTTTCTCATTATTTTTCATGACTTGATCTGGTATGTATATATTTATAGTAGCCACTGATCAGCCTCAACACACTACACCGGCTTGTTGAACAGAACCAGTTGATTCTGAACAGCCATAACACTGTATAGCGGTCTACTGACATATATTCGAATAGACACATATATATACACACACACATATATATATATACACACATACATGTATATATACATATATGTAAACATACAGGTCAACAACATGTTCAGCATAGCAGTGAAAAAGAGCAAATGGATACATGCAAGAGTGGTCGAGCCAACATGGTACGGTTTCAAGAATGCACAATTTACATGGCACAAGTGAAATACATCTTTCAACTTAAGTACATGGACAAACAAAAGTGGTCGAGTGGTCAAGCAAAGTCATATTTACACATCAATGGTGAAAGTACAAGTGCCAAGGTGGAGCACCATCAGTTACAAGTGATCAACTCAAGTTAGTAAATGATGCAACATGGTCGAATACATGGAACAACATTATCAAGCCAAGTATCAAGCCAAACAAATCAAAAAGCAAATGATCCATACATGTTCAAGTCAGCCCAAACAATCAACATGATGTGCAGCATATATGAACTCATTCATGACAGCATGTACACGAAGTTTTTTCCTTTTAAGTGAGTATGAACTAAATCAAGTTTGGAAACATATGAAGACAAGCACAAGGTAAAAATCAAATGAATAATGACCAAGTAATCACAATGGGAGATAGTAGCATGTACAGGAAGAGCACAAATCATGTTTCAAGTGTCAGCTCTGCATATACACATGTGGAATGGTACATGGTCAAGCATGTAGGTCAAAACAACAAAGTTGGTTAATGCAAAAGAATATATGGGCAAGGAGTTAAAATCACAAGTGTAGCATCAGTCCTTATTTTTCGGCAAAGACCAAGTTTAAGATAGTATCTGTTTTTAGCAAATGGCTTAGCTAAATGGTCAAGGTCGATTTATCCAAACACATGCACAACAGTTTTGGCATGAAATGTTTTTTTTCAGAAAATTGAAAACAAATCAAAGTGGTGCAAAACTTATAAATATCACGCAATCAACTTGGCAGCAAATTTATAATGGGAAAGAACCTTTCCAAAATTTATTCTTCCAAAAATTCACGGCAAATTTATAGAACAAAATAAGGGAACAAATCAAGTCTGTTTTCAGTACTTCTAAGGCAAGAAAAACATTTCTAGAAATCTTGATACTATTTTGGGCATGTACCAATTCCTACATTCAAGGCAGCCTTTCAATGTATGGCAACCAATTTCTGTTTTAAAACATTCTCATAAAATCAGCAATGACATTCACTATATGGAAAGCCGTTTTAGTCGAGGCAACATTTTAAAATTCATTGGTTTCCAGTTTTTGAATAAGATATCAATTCAAAGGTGTGCTAATAAATATATGGCAAGAGTGTCCAATGTTTCTTGAAATCAAAATCGGCAAGAATCAATTCCAGAAAATCAGTGTTCAAAATGGAAAAGTATTTCAAGTTTTCACAAAACAATTTTCGACAATTCTTTTAATTGTAGAAAATCACGCAAGGGCTCATTGAAGCCAAGAACACGTCTAAATTCATCAACATTCATGGGTATTCAATCATGCAGCAATCAAGAAAATCAGACAAAGCCAATTCTCTTTCATGCCATGGAAACCAAAAGGGGAATCAGACGCAAACTCAATTCAAGTAAATAATTGAAATCAGAGATGTTTTAGGAATTCTAAATCCTATAAACACACACCCATATCATCATCGACAGTGATCGAAAGCCAATCCAACTATTCAAAGAGAAAACATTGAAACTCAATTCAAATAACTCACAAGGTTTTCGATCAGAAGTATTTTGAATTGCAGCATAATGATGCCACAAAGAATCGATCATTAGAAGAACAGATTTGATTCAATCAAGCATCTCGATTTGGGATTTGTTAAAAACCCTAATTCCAAGAGATCGACCGCCATTTTCAATTCCAGAAAGAAAAGTGATCAGGGAAAATGAATTACAAATGGGTCAATCATGTTTCCCTTGGGCTTAGCCTCATTCAAGTATTTTTAAAAGGAAATTTATTTTTCTTTTAAAGTCTAGGGTTTTAGTTGTTTTATTTTGTATTGTTTTTAAAATTCATCTTGTATTCGAATAGTTTCTAGTGTCTGCAAAATATTAGGGGGATCCAGTTAGTGTGTTAACTACCAGTTGCTAGAGTTTGTAAAATCTAAGATTTACTGGTTACGGGGTTGCAATCAGGGGAAATCTGATCTAAGGGATTAGATCAGTCTAGGGTTTTGAGCGTAGGGTTAGTACAAGAGCAGGGAGTGTGATTTTACAGTGTTTGTAAGCGGGATCTTTTATTAACTCCTAGTAGAAACCTTAGGAATGCAGCAGTAGGCGGGATTTTGCCGAAGCTAGGTATCTCTGTGTGTTATTTCCTTTCTTCTTTTTTATTTCTACTGTATTCTATGATCTGTTTACTATTTAATATCCTGTCAGATTTTTAACTCAACGAAAAATTGTGAAAAAACCTATTCACCCCCCTCTAGGGTTATTCTAGATCCAATAAAGATTATGATTTGGAATTTATAATCTTTTAATTAAAATTAATGGAATTTTCTAAAGTAAAGATATCCAATTTAATATATTAAATTGGAATTGGATTTGGTAATAATCGAGATGAGCTTCTGTGGAGGAAGACTGTTAATATATATGGAATCTAAAGGGATTTGTCGTTATTCCATTTATATTATTAGTCGGATATTAAAATTGATATTGATTATATGTTGATCTGTTTCCGTGAAGATTCCATGGTTGATGAAATGTGATTTTGGGTTTATTGTAAACTGTGTTTTAAATGACATTGGTTCTTTAACCCAGTTAAAGACAGGATTACATGTCTAACATTGTATTTTATACTGTATTCATTGATCTCTGCTAAATATATATCTGTTTGGTGGCGGAGAATTTATTCTCTTGCTTAACACCCTTCTCTGAGACGTACGAGCTCAGAGGTTATATATCGACAGAAATCAATGGTACGGTGTAGATGGTCGATGTGACATGTTTGATTTTCCAAAGTTAAATAATCATTAATATCGATTTTTGGGGAGATTAAAACTAAATGGAGTTTTAATGAATCTTTAATTAGATTGAAAAGTGAATGTGATAATTAAAATTATCAATTCAAGAAAATGATCGAGAAGGGAGTATCACCAGTTTTGCTCCAAGCGATAGTTAAATCTTTAATTAGATTTGAAAATGAAATGGTAATAAATTTTTACCGATAACACTGTGCTGTTAGATATGGAGTATTATCAGTTTTGTTTCATGGGATGAATAGGTTGGGATCGGGAAATATAATAAGTGATTACTTCAGTAAGGTTCTCTAATCCCGACTAGTTTGGAAAACCTTTATTTGATTTAAACTATGAAAAGAATATTTTAATAAAAGAATATCCTGATTGGAATGAGGCATATGATGTGTTGTTATAATACTTGATTATAAGATACGCGAGTTATTCGGAAAGACCAAGTTTAACCCATTCTGAATAACTGATACGACGAAAAGTCGAAGAGATTGAAGATGGTGCAAGACCGATGATCTTCACATCGAATGGATGGGTTACTACTGATGCCCATGATTGGAGTAGCTACCTCGAAGGGGCTATAGTGGTAACCGTCCGGATGTACTTGTTGATTGTTCGGAATGCGAGGGCCTCTCTCTTGTATTGGACATACGGGACGAGGAACAAGGTGACTCTAGTTTCGTTCAGACCTAGAACGGACTTGTAAATGGATGGTGTGTCTGACATTATATTCCTTTATACTGTATTCGTTGATCTCTGTTAAATATATATCTGTTTGGTGGCTGAGAATTTATTCTCTTGCTTAAAACCCTTCTCTGAGATGTACGAGCTCAGAGGTTATATATCGGCAGAAATCAGTGGTACGGTATAGATTGACAGTTTGACAAGCTGAGATGCACTGATCCAAACTTTTGTTGAAAAGAAAAGTTTGGTGGATGATAATCAAAACACAGCTTTAAATAAGACAGCTTTGTGTAGTGTTAATTCGCGAGACTCACACACCGGTATGGTGGCAAACTCATGGTTAGATCAATATGATATGGAGATGAGGACAAACATTCTACGGGTTGTCATAGATTCGGTCGACCGTGGTGATACTGGGTGTGGTCGCTCCACACTAGTAGGGATAGGGCACACCCCCCGATTCCCAGATGGATAGAGTCGGTGTTTTCCAATGCTTGGACGTAAGCCGCGGTAACTTGTTTCCTGGATAGTGCGGATGTGCATTACGGTGTTTTCGCATGCTTGCAACGTTAACCGTTAGGAATTACATTGGGCGATAGATCTTTCTAATCAGGAGCCATCAGTATGGAAATCCAAACTTCCAATACGACATTTTGCGGTTTTGATTGTATACTATACAAGGCGACATAGTGGGATGGGGCATTCATGCCGTCTATGATTGATACATTTATACTTGAAGTTGATTTCTTCACTTACAGTAATAATAAAAGATTTCTTTTAAAATGTACTAAGCATATTTGGCTATTATAAGGTAAAACTCTATCCTCCGACTTGCGTTGCATTGTGCGATGGGACCTGAGTCTTATAATAGCTTCATTTTTCTTTATTTAGCATTGTGTTGTTTGTTTTAGGCACTGGGGTTCTTAGGCGTAAACACATTCCATGTTATACGGCGTGATCCCTTGATTTACCTTATTTTAAAAGTAAAGTTTAAATAACTATTTTAGTTCTTACACCAGTCCCACGACTGACCTGGAGTTTATTGTTTTAACCTAAACTCTGGGTGCCCCTATTTTCCACATGGGCAGCTAGTAGTTTTGGTTTTGTAGATTTATTTATACAGGATCCTGCATTTACAGCTGGAGCTATATTTAGAACGCTCTGTATCTGTGTATTTCTTTTGGTTGTATTTGTTAATGTATTTCCGCTGCGCATTGTTTTTTTGCATTTTATTTTCGCAGCTATGTATTTTAATCTCTGATATTTTTCTGTGTAATATTTGTTCATACTCCGAATATTCTTGTACTCTAATGTAAATTGTTGTAATAAGCAACGAAATATTCTTATGTTTGCGTTCCAATTTGTCTTGTTCTCGAAGTAGTCTGCCTTCTTGTTCGGTTTAGCCTGGCCGGGAAGAACGGGTCGCTACATGCTATCTTTTAGGATAAAATAGTAAATATTTAGAAAGATATGGGAGAGTATTTGAGACGACCCGAACTTCCCCGTGAAGGAAAGCACGGATAGAATTGAGGACAAGACAAAATAGGACGCAAACAGAAGAACATTTCATTGTTATTACAACAATTCCATCAGATACAAGAATATACAGAGTATAATTGAATAAATTACATTCGATAAATATCAGAGATTACAATAAATTACATAGCAGCGGAAAATAATACAAAGCACTACTGAAAGTAATGCACGGATACAGAGCTTTCCGAGCATCGTTCCAGCTGTAAATCAGGACCCTGTGAATATAAATCTGCAAAACCAAAACTACTAGCTGCCCGTGCGGAAAATAGGGGCACCCAGAGTTTAGGTTAAAACAATAAACTCCAGGTCAGTCATGTGACTGGTGTGAGAACTAAAACAGTATTTAATCTTTATTTTTAAAGTTAGGTAAATCAAGGGACCACGCCGTATAACACGGAACGGGTTTCCTCCCAAGAATACCAGTGCATAAAACAAACAGCGCAATGCTAAATAAAGAAAAATGAAGCTGTTATAAGACCCAGGTCCCATCACACAATGCAACGCAAGCCGGAGGATAGGGTTTTCCCTTATAACAGCCAAAGAATGCTTGATACGTTTAAATCACATTATTTGATACTATTATAAGTGTATAGTGTCAAAACAATTTTCAATCATAAATATCAATCATAGGCGGCATGGGTACCATCTATCATGTCGCCATACTAGTTCTACAATTAAAACCGCAATATCATGTATTGGAAATTGGATTCCATCATGAGTCGAGGCAAGGGGCAAGCTCCTCTCCGCGTTCGAGACACTCTAGCAAATGCCTCAGGACCCCACTATGATCCTTTGGAACCTCCAAGGCCGGTCCTCTCTTACTTTTGAGGATTGGCAATTCCTGAACACACGTTTCCCGGTCCTTACAGACCTATATCCGAGGCGCCTCGTATCCAACAACCACACAGGTGAAAAGTATATAAATGTCAGGGCTGGTAGGTCACTGACACCACCCTAGCTAGAAAGAAACGTCGTGCACTCCTTGGGTCCGTATCCCGTTTTTGACTCATACCGAGGTGTGAGGCTCGCGAATTCACGTTATACACAAAGCTATGCCACACAGGCCGTGCTTTGATCATCAACCACAAGACTTTGCTTTTCAACAGAAGCCCTGATCAATTGCCACTTACGCGTGCCACATTGGCAATTCACTCCATGCGACTGATGTCCATCGATATACAACCTCTGAGCTCGTACGTCTCAGAGAAGGGCGTTAAGCAAGAGAATAAATTCTCTGCCGCCAAACAGATGTATATTTAATAGAGATCAATCAACACAGAATAAAATCCAATGTCAGACACACAATCCATTTACAAGTTCGTTCTAGGTCTGAACGAAACCGGAGGCACTTTCCTCGCATATCCATCCATCTCCAGGTACGTCTGGACGATCACCAACTGATTCCCTCATCCTGGGTGTACAGCCCAATCAAGATCATCAGTAATCACCCAAACGATGTGAAGACTTCCGGTCTTCAACCACCGTCTTCATCTTCGACATCTCGTCGAATCGGTTATTCAGAATGGGTATAGACCCGGCCTTTCTGAATAACCCACGTATATAATAAACTAATGTTACACAAACACAACAAACGCCTCATTCCAATTCAGAATATTCTTTTATTCACAAAATCACATTTTTAGGGAAATGTTCCCATTAATTTTATCCAAGATAAATTCTTCTAAATTTATTCTTTAATATTCCTTTGGGTATCATTTCAAACCATATTATGGTTTTCCAAACTAGTCGGGATTAGCGAACCACACCGAAGTAATTATTTATTTTATTTCCCAGTCCCAACCTATATATCCCATGGAGCAAAACTGGTGATACTCCATTCCTAACACCACGGTGTTATCGGTAAAATTAATTACCATTTCACGTTCAAATCTAATTAAAGATTTAACTATCGCTTTGGAGCAAAACTGGTGATACTCCACTCTCGATCACTTTTCAGATTTGATAATTTAAATTATCAATTCACATTTTAATCTAATTAAAGATTCATTAAAACTTCACTTAGTTTTAATCCTTTCAAAAATCAACGTCCTGCCTTTAACTGGGTTAAAGAACCAATGTCATCTAAAACACGATTCACGATAAACCCATATCACATTTGATATTAAATACACGGCTCTGAATAGAAAATATACCCGCTTATATTCAATATCAAATTCTGAAACCAACAAATATCGTATTGGAAATAACGATATAAAATATATCTTTCAAATCCCCATAACAATATTTGTATAGTCACGAAATTCAACTTCGAAATATTCCGGAGATAATTTCGATTCAACTCCAGTCCAATTCACGTATTGGGAATATTGATTATTTTTAAAATCACTTTCAAATTCAATTTATTTATTTCAAAAATAAATTGATTTTAATTCTAGCTCAAAACTAGTTCATTTCGATAAAAATCTATTTTTATCATTTCAAATGTGGAATTTTTCATCCCAGTTCTTTCCAATTCACATATTATGATTTTACACAAATTATCAATATTTTTAATAATTTTATCAAGGCCCGTGCAGTCGATTTCCATCAACGGCTATCGAACTGCACTTACAGCGACCTTTTTCGACTTTGATTTGGACATAATTCCAAATCCAACCGTTAGATTTCAAATTTCTAATATTCATTGGGAAGCTCTTTTCGATACGAACCCAACGGTTCCGGTTTTAGGAGAATCCGACGGTCGGATCTCCCGTAATGTCCGTTTGAAATAAATGGTCGAAATTCACGAACTGTCGCGGCGCGTTCTATTCAGGCCATTATATTATATATATAATATATATAATATATATTTCATCGATTTCTATTTAAAAACGAATTTTATAAATCGTTTTAAATTCGTTTCTAAAACAATTCAACTTCTACATTCAATTTCAAATCGATTGGATTTCAATTCAACTCGAATTCATTTCCATTTTATTTAATTCGAATTCAAATTCGTTTCAATTCAATTCAATTTCAAATTCGTTTCAATTCAAATTGATTTCAATTTAATTTCGATTCGAATTCAATTAAATTTCAGTTCGTTTTCAATTCAACTTGAATTTGTTTTATATTCATTTCATTCGAAGTCCCTTTTATGTTCAATTCAAATTCGTTTTCTTTTCAATTCGAACTCGCTATAATATTCATTTCAATTTGAATAATATCGATATAAATATCGTTCACGTCAAAATGGCGCAAAACTAATCAACACGGCTTTATATTTTTCACAACTTCTTTATTCTATTCAACAAATGAATATTTATTCCATTCAACACATGAATCTATATTTCTTTCAACACACGACTAATCTCAACACATGAGTACTGTCAACACATCACTATTTTTGTTATGTAAAATATTTTATAAAACTATGGTATCTATCGTTTGATTTTTTTTTTATTAGACTCCTACTGAGAAGTAGATTCTAATTGTAAATATGACAAAAGTGTGAATTTGATTATTAAAATATTCCACTCAACACATGAATAGATTCAACACATGAATTTTTCTTTATAATATTCATTATTTCCCCGATTGGAATGAGGCCCAATCAATCACCATATAATGTTAATTATATGGATTCCATACAACACATGTATATAATAGCTTTGAAAAATAATCAACCATCAACCAAAGTGCACCACACAACTGCATAAGCATCAAATATAAATAATCGACGCTTACACAGTCTGTCGACCAATCGATCGACATATTTAATCAATCAGGATGAGTGAACTTCAAATTTCATCCCAACACCCGTGTGGGGTTTCAAATCAACAAACACACATTTTTGTTTGTGCAGTTGGGCGATGTGTAAAATTTATCGACCCAATCAATATCAGTCAAATCAGTGTAAATAAACAAATCGGCCGATTTGTTTATAAATATTTATTTATTCACTTTCACGTTAAAAATTATATTTTTAACGACAAAAATATTTATTTCAACGCTTGAATTTCTATTCAGTTCATTTATACAATAAAAATGATATTTTTATTTTTCTAACATATTTTGGGAAATTTCGGCGGCATAACGGCACGATACTAGAAACGGGACGAGGCCTAGCCTTATCCCCGGTCTAGTGAAGGCCCACGCCATTCACACATCAATCAAATCCATTTCATTCCACCAAACAATTCAATTCAAACCAATTAGACTAACTAACTACACAACCAAACAATTTTACAAACAAGCCATCCATGGTCTGTGGATGACGGGTGTCGGGTGCTACTAAGCACCGTCTGCATCCTAGTATATATATAACTAGAAAAAGAGAATTTAGAGTGAGAAGTTCTCACCAATAGCTATCCAACTTCACGACACTTCATTTATAGAAATCTTCTTCATTCTCGCCCTTTTATCATCTTCGTTGCCCGTAGTCACTACATATATAAAAATCACACATTTTTATATTTTGATGTCTTTAAAATAAAAGTCACATTTTTATTTGTTTACTTTCAATTTAAAAATCATATTTTTATAATCACTTCATATATTTAAAAATCGAATTGTTACTACGATGTTTTCTATATAAAGATCTCGTCTTTTCAAATATTTCGCCTTTATAAAAAACATAGACTTCGCCTTTTCTAAAATAAAGATTTCGCCTTTATAAAAATCATAGACTTCGCCTTTTCTAAAATAAAGATTTCGCCTTTATAAAAATCTCATTATAAAAATCACATTTTTATTTTGCTACATATACAAAGATGATATTTTTAATATTCCTATCATGTAAAAATTATATTTTTAATACTTTAAAAAAATATAAAAATCATATTTTCACTACTTCTATATAGTAAAGATCATATTTTTAATATTTCTACTACATAAAGATAATATCTTTAGCCCTTATATAATATAAAAATATCGTCTTTGTTATAAATAAAAATCCGACTTTTCTTCAAAATAAAAACTTATCTTTTTAAATTGAAAACTGAAAATAACATCGATAAATCCTATGAAATAAAATAAGTAAATCTCACCTAGAACCGAATGGAGGAGGGCTAAGGCGTCGCGTCAGAGGCGGCAGGAGGTGCTGCTCCTGCGCTGGTGGCGGGTCAACGGGTGGATGGTGATGGTTGGAGGCGGGGCTTCGAAATGGGGAGGAGAGAGGGGCGGCGGGTCGGGGTTTTTGGGTTCGTCGGGCTTCAGGGGGGGGGGGGGGCTGCTGCGGCTAGGAGGCGTCGCGGGGAGGGGGCTTGGTGCGGTGGCCGATGGAGGTGGCGCCCCCTTTGGTGGCGGCGGCGGTTCATCGGGGAGGGGCGGCGGCTCCTCCCCCGTCGCTCTCTTCCTTTTATTTTTTATTTTGAAAACGATTTCTGATTTAATCGGGGGGGGGGGGCAACGGGTTTAAGGGGAAGAGAGGGGTTTTATTTTTATATTTTTTTTATTATTTAATTATTTAATTTGGCAAAAAGTTGAGTTTCACATACGACCTCGAAACGAGGCCCACCGCCTGTCGTCCCTAGCTAATTACCCCCATTCCGAACACAATGGGATATGTATCGTAAGCTGATTTGATCGTTTGAATCAGTTCCCGTTTAATTTACATTTAAATCACTATATTGAATTTTAAACGTACATTTCAAATTACCGGGGTCACATACTAACTCTAAAAATTCCCGAAAAATATTTTCTAGCTTCGTATTGACGATACGGTCCTAACAAAACTAGTTTTGTTGA
>JASFAX010007361.1:0-25576 GCA_030737875.1 Allium sativum
AATTCCGAGGACAAACAAATTGCAAACACTGAGATTTTAATCGCTGAAGCTACTCAATTACACTGGATGGACAACCATACCGCACTGTAAATTTTTTTGTAAACTCTACAGGTGCTGCGATCGCTAAAAATAATAATATAGGCATTGTTTGTAAAACTTTTCCGCAGGGGCAGCGGCTTGCTTGTACAATTTTTTGTTGTTGCAGTTATTATTGTCTGGTTGTTGTGGTTGACTGAAATTTCCATAAGTATTGTTATCGTTCTGATCGTTTTCATAAATAAAACTTGATTATTTCAAAATATATAACTACAAAAGTGTGCTTTGTGAAGCTGACTGTCTCGTATAGTTGGATCGCTGATATATAGTAGTTCAATTTATTGAACTATTAGCAAAAGAGGTTGCATACTACCTGTAAAACATTGGGGGTATCCCTTAGTATTTATACTATACGTGAACGGCCATAAGACCCTCTTCACCTTCTAATTGAGTAAGTTAACTAATAGAGCACAACTTAGTATTTTATACTATTATGGAATGAGAATAATTTCTGTCTTGCCTTGATCAAATGTCTAATTAAAAAAAATCCTTGAGAGAATTATGTGATAATAACCTGAGTAGATGTAATGTCCCAAATTTTTCTGTCATTTAAATTGGAATATTTAAATCTGTTTTATATATTATATTGGAAATATAATGGATTTTATATCGAAATTATTTTATAAATTAGAGTTCGAATATATATATATATATATATAATTTATATTATCATTAAAAATGAGCTCAAAAGGACGCGGTAGTTCGTAATATTGAATTTCGAATTTTAATTGAATATATAGGATCCGATATAAGTCGGAATTCTGTGAAACAAGAATTGTCCGGATCGATTTGATTATATTTTTCTAATTAAAGAGAAAAATTGAGTTTTCATGTTGTACATTTTGTTTTATCTCCAAATCAATTTTTCCAATAGTCGCTATGAAATTTGTTTATAAATTATAACGTTTATTTCTATAAATAAAGGGGACTTTATTCAAACGACATCCGTTTTCGTCGAAACGAGTTTTATTTGAATATGTATAGCTAATTATTGCTATGTTTTCAGTTTGGAGCCAAACGGAGTTGTTTTGTCGGTAGACGGAATTTAAAGGTGAATCAATAAATTAAAACAACGTCGTGGTGCAAACGGAGTCCGTTTTCAATGAAATTAATTTTATTGGGACCAAAAAGTTGATATGTAGCTGCATGTCCATTTTTATTGTGTTTGGAGTCCGTGTGTGGCGCTACGAATATAAAGCGGTTTACGGTAAAATAACGGTTAACGGTGAGATTTAATACCGTAATAAAATAAAATAAAACCTTACCACTCCGTTTTCAAATGGTAATAGAATTTAAACTGTGAAATTGTCAACAAAAATGTCTACCATGTCTAATATACATCGAATACCCTGTAGATTCATGTGCTGCACTCACAAGGAAAGGGAACCACGTCTTACATTTTTTCTCACCAACCACTGAAAAGACAATTCAACGAAAGGATAGCCTACGATATACGAAAACACACTGCATATGATGGGGGCACACACACACCTAACGCCTAATCTAATACATGATACCATACCATATCTATGTACCCATTGAATTGAAGTTACATATATTACCCCATCTTGTACATGGAACCCCATACCCCTACTTTCTTAGCAGAACGCCCCCCACGTTCTATTCACATGGATTGTTCATGAAGTAAGACCATAACCAACAATCCGTTCTGTTCAGTTATTCTCTCTCTTGTTTTGCAACTGGTCCAACGGGCCGAGCAACCAGAAGGGGGGAAGCAGCCACGGGCCAGCCGGGGGGGTTTACAACGGCGAATAGTTCACTCTTTGCCGTTGTAATCTTATAACGGCAAACACTTTGTCGTTATAAGCTTATAAGGGCAAAGTGTTTGCCGTTATAAGCCAAGGCAGAAAACCTCCAACCCGCCGCCATCCTCTTCATTCTCTCCTTCCTCTATTATCAAACCCGAAAACCCATTTCATACCCCATTTATTACCAAAATTTTACCACCAATCCGTCAGCTTTTAACCAAATTAGCTACCTTATTTGAGATATTCGTTCGAAAATATGGCTAGATTACTAAAAAAATTTGCCAAAAAATTCATGCACGGCGAAGATGGTGGCGCCTGGGATATTGGTGCAGGCGGGAATGGTGCAGGTGGTAGTGGCGAACAACCCGTCACACCGTACATGCCCGGAATAGAAGACTTGCTTGCAGCGGCCGAAAATATGGAGAACCAAGAGGTAGGGGTGCACGAGGAAGGCGGTTGTCGTGGACACGGCGGCCGTAGGGGCGGACGAGCGAGCAGGTCGCGTAGGGGTGTGGGATCGGTTTCCGCTAGACAGGACGATCTCGATGGTTGTCTGGATCCGAATCTCAGCCCGCAAAGCTTCCTACGCTTTCCAACTTTCGCAATCTTCCAGAAGGCCAAGTGCATGTTTGAAAGCAGTCGAGTTTGGATGTAAGTATTTCTACTAGTATTTAAATAATATTATTTGAGTATTAGACAATGAGTAGATAATATAACATTTTATTGAACTGTTGACAGTCGCGGAATATATGTTCACGTGGTTCGTTAGCCACCACACTTAGATATTATCATGCACACTTAGCGGGTAAGGAGGGGGTCGCAGCACTGTTACATGCTCTTGGGTTTCAATTTTTTCTAGGTAATATTAAAGACCTTGTAATGAAACCAGTGGGTAATTTATTAGTCCTAGTTTATCTTATTGTGCGATTTACAATTTTAGGTATAAACCATGTTATAAATGCCGATGTTCAATTGTGTGCGGCCATTGCTCTACGGTGGTACAAAACCACCCACACATTTCACTTTCCTTGTGGGGAGGTAGGACTTACACCGCTTGGTTTCTCCATGCTTACTGGTATTAGTATTGGAGTAGCTGTTTATCCACCACTGCCTTTTGATTATGGTCGATGGCATGATCGTGCATGTCTTCATGATCTACTGCCTCATTTAGACGTTTCTGATACATCGTTTCAGGCAGAAGGCGCTATCAGAGTTAGCGCCATCCGCGCGGCCATGGATAGCATACTCGCTCAGTACTCTGTTGATGACGACTTGGAGCTTGCTCGATTATTTGTGTTATACCTTATGGGTAACCTATTCTTTAGTTCTACGAGCAGTAGTTTGCCTATCAGATTTGTTGCGGTCGCGGCTGAGTTAAACCTCGATGGGGCGATTTTATATGATTGGGGCACACCTATCCTTGCATACCTGTACAGATATCTCGACTTGCTGTGCACCATCTCTGATTCTCAAGTTTCTTTATATGGTTTCTGGAAGTTGTTACAGTATTGGTATTTTTAGTACTCTAGGAACTTTCATTTTGTCACCCGTACTTTAGACCCATCGACCTTTTTCCCCCGTATACACTTTTGGACTGTGGACAACCGGGGATCCAGGGATAACGAGTCACGCCATGTGTATCCAGTTGCCCACAACCAGATCGACCTGAGGATGTATAGGGACCAGATTATATGGCATCCATTAGAGAAGAGTACATCATTTGGTCTTGATATGATACAGCTTGCAAGGATGCTTACTGGACGGAGATTTCCATTTGTATCTTATCCCTCGACGGTAGGTGCTTATTGGTTTCTTGGTGAGAGGCGCTGGAGACAGGTGTATGACTTTGACGCTATTCCCGATGATCCACACCCGCATACTTATCAGTGTATGATTTACCTGACCGAGCAGCTAGATATTGCCAGGGCAGCAGGCTAGTGGACGGCTGAGAGCTTTGTTATCACCGGACAGTCATACGTTGATTTATGGCGCAGATTTTTCTCAGGGTCCTCGGACATGATTACACATGCTGCTTCGATTGATTTAGTAGGGCCATCTGCTATACGACACGACATTCATCCACCTATTATCGAGGATATTACCCAGCCCAGCCAGGGTTTTCGTTCACCTGATCATGTGGCGGCCGCTGGTCATTTTGGTTGGACCACGTTAGTGCCCACTATTGGACCAGATCGACACGTTGACGTGTTTCATCCTCCGGCCCATGATGATTACCCGGATTCTTCACAGATATCATACCATGATCTGTATGACATGCAGATGGGGATTAGGCATACGGGCTACGTAGAGCATAGGCGTAGCCTAGATTACTATGATGCTGAGCTGCGTCGTGTTGTAGAGGAGGCACGACAGCATCAGGCGCATTATGAGGCCCAGATTGAGGTAGAGCGCAAGAGATTTCAGGATATGCAGATGTATTACGAGCATAGGTCTAGTGTTGGATCGAGTCATCCTCCAGATGATGATGATGATGATGAGAGACGTCGACGGCGTCCCACACGTCAACATACAGATGGATCGGGGCAGTGACTTACTGCCACTGTTATGTACTTTCATAGTTGTCAGTTGTATGTTCCTATTGTTTGAGTATTCGTTCTGCATTTGTTGACTACCACTGTTATTTAATTTTGATGTATTACGTTTTCATACTTGTCAGTTGTATGTTCCTATTGTTTGAGTAGACGTTTTGCATTTGTTTTATGTACTTTCGATGTGTTACGTTTTCGCAGTTGTCAGTTGTATGTTCCTATTGTTTGAGTAGGCGTTATGTACTTGTTGACTACCACTATTACGTACTTTCTATGTATTTTGTGTACGTTCTGGTTCTGTTTCTGTGTAGAGACTGTGTTTGGTTCTGGTTATGTACTATCGTTGTATTCTGTTGAACAAGATTGTTGCGGAGGCAACACGAGCTAGTATTTTCTGTTGTTCTAGTTCCTGTAAGTATTGTTTGGAATGTAATAACGTTTGAATTTGATGTTGAACAAGATTTCCCTCTTCTCGTGTAGAAATGCAAAATTCTTAAGTAGCACGCCAGCATAACAAAGTTTACAGATACCTCCATATCCTACGGACAAACATCAAATTTAATAGACAGTAGAACAACAATAAAATCACAAAACCATAAGCCTACTCAGTTCCATACCGGGTCAACCAACTGTAGCGTAGTTTATACGCTTGGTAACCAACAAATTCCTCACCAAACTCGAAAAGGTAACGGGAATCATACGTTGCTTGATTTGTTTTAAATATGTTCTCGTCTTCAACAGTTTCAATAATCTTTGTGTACCGATCACAAGCGTCTGCAAAATGACGATTAGCTATTTGAATTTCAACCGATGTTCGTCTAGTGGGCCGGGAATGATGGTTGTTGTATAGCCTCGTGATCATTGCCCATCTTTCTTCGTATGTTAAAACCCTTCCACTTTGCATTAGTAACTAATCTCTCTTTTCAACCTCAATATAGGATTTTACAAGGGCCAGCAAGTCCTTTGAAGAAAATTCTTGAGTAGGAGAAATCAATGTTTGAGCGCTGGTACTAGGTCATTGATTTACTGTAGAATGACGCAGAGCTGTAACCGCTCGATGCTGAATCGCGACAGGCACCTCTTCAATTTGTGTATCATGAACTAATCCTACTTTGTTATCGTTCACTAAGTTTCGTTCGTACTCATCAAAAATCCTTCCCATTTGTTCATCACTTATTTCTGAATCGTCCATGTAACCAATGCATCAGTAGAATAAGTAGAGTTACTAGAAGTACGAATTTTTTTGATAATAAACGCTACCTTTAAGAAAATAAGAAAATAAGAAAATAAATTTTCTCACTTGAGCCTGCAACGGTGCTGCTTGAAGCTATAGAAGGTATGAGATGGATTATCAAATATGGATTACTTATAAGGGTAATGTACGACCAACTGTTACAATTCAACAGAGTTGAATACTCATTACATAGTTCTCGTGATATTATGTTAGATTCTGTACAATGACCGGTCACATCATTGCAGCACGAAAAATGGTGCCATCACATGAAATGTTGGAATGTACTATTAATCTCGTGATATTATGTTAGATTCCCTACAGTGACTTTTCACATCACAACAAATGTTGGCAGTTACTATTAATTTCGTACACTGTTGTCATTTAATTCGGAAGAGAATACTCAATGCAGCCTGCGAAAGATGGAAACGTTTAATGGAATCCCAGCTACGAATGATGGAGATGCGTCTTTAATTTTTTCTTCTCAGTGAATGGTCTAATCATATCATACATGTATGTGAAAGGGTACAATCTACATACATGTGACTCGTATTAAATTCACAGTGATATTGCAGTATGTAATATTGTTGTATGGCTCAGTGTCAAGTCATTTCATTGACTGTAGCAGGCTTTGGAAACATTATTCTTAATTGTTTTGTCATAATGGCAAGTTTGTGTGTATGTAGGAGTTTAAAAATAGGGGTCGCCCTCCGGTGCTTTAACCATTTCAATTCACGAAGGAGTTAAGAAAAGTGGGTCGTTCTCAGGTGCCTTACATAACTTAGAAGCTTACATGACTTCAAAATTATAACAACTACAACAATTGAGCAATTATAACAACTACAATAACGACAACTAGTACAACAGAAGGAAATGCCAAACCATAATCATACAAACTACAACAACTGAGCACACAAGCATCAAATTCAAACATGTACACCTACCATGGCCTAGGGAAAGGACCATCTCTAGTCTTAGCGGCATTAATCTTGCTCAAGCGTCTTATTTCTGCTTGCGCTTCAAGTGCATACTGATGTCCACATTCACACATGGGAGGGTCAATCGACTGCTTAAAGCAACAACAATTAATGTCATCAGGATAATTCATGTGGTCGTTGTAGGCTTGACAGCCGAAAAATCGACGACCGGCATTTGTTTCGGTCTCGTCAACAACTACGACCGACTCTTGTCCACAATGGTAAATAGGGTTGGATCCAATCGTCCGTAGTGGCTCAGAAACCTTCCCTTCTAGTACAATTTCTTTTCCAGATCTTTGATGAACGGAAGAGGCATCTTCATTTGAATACGGTTAGTATCTGTATTCGTGAGTTGGGCGAAACGATTGCTCTTGTTGGACTGGACGTTGCATGGCATATGATGACGGGTGCGCTTGGGACATGGGTTTCTTACTTGCAGATTTTTTTTCCGGTACGCTTGGGTTCAGACGAAGACATTTTTCTAGTTGTCAAAGATGAATTTGAGAAGGTGGTCTGGTTGTGTGGAAGAAGGAGGAGGTAGGTTGGTATATAAAGGGAAGGATTGTGACCGTTTAAGTAGCCGCTGTGGTGCCACGACTATAAAATATAACGGCAAATAGTTTGCCGTTATATTTTTATACAGTCAATTTCTTTTCCTAGTGTGTAGGCTTGGCACACTTTTTCTACAGTTTTCAGACCAGAGTGTGGTCATGTCACTCTTTTCCTAAAGTTAAGAACGCATTTTCCAACGTAGCTACAGGAAACAGTGCACAGTGTACAGTATACAGCGGACAGTATGCAGTAAACAATGCACATTATACATTATACAATGCACAGTCCAATGTAAACATTACCCGTTGTCAATTTGTTTTCACATTCCGTGTCTTTTGAAAACGAGAAGTAATATCCTTATGCAGTGGTAACTAAATCTCCTCCTATATATAGCTAGCAGTGCTCCAGTAATACCCGGTCCATACGGACTGAAAATTATATCTCAAATAAGAAAAATGCCAATTTCATATTCATCTTCTTACAAATACATGGACCTTCTCTCAGGACCATCAAACCTAATCCGTCCACACCCAGAGAACCAACAGAGTGGTATATCGAAATGGAAGAGTGACACAGTGACGAGGTGCGACAATTAGAACTTGAAGCAGGAATGCATGAAATGGAAATACAACATCAGCATGACAATCGAAATGGTACGTGTTTTGCCTACCATTATTGCCAACCTTTCACATCACAACAACTGTCCGAATTGACTACTCAATGACAGAACCATTATTGCCAAAAAATGATTCTAGAATAATTTGACTACTCAAAGTAGAGATATTATCCCAACCATTATTGCCAACCATTCTTGCCTACGTGTATTGCCAACCATTATTGCCAACCTTTCACATCACAACAACTGTCCGAATTGACTACTCAATGATAGAACCATTATTATCCAAACCATTATGTCGGAACCATTATTGCCAAAAAATGATTCTAGAATAATTTGACTACTCAAAGCAAAGATATTATCCCAACCATTATTGCCAACCATTCTTTCCTACGTGTATTGCCAACCTTTCACATCACAACAACTGTCTGAATTGACTACTCATTGAACCATTATTATCCAAACCATTATGTCGGAACCATTATTGCCAAAAAATATGGCTGGAATAATTTGACTACTCAAATCAGAGATATTATCCCAACCATTCTTGCCTACGTGTATTGCCAACCATTATTGCCAACCTGTCACATCACAACAACTGTCCGAATTGACTACTCAATGACAGAACCATTATTATCCCAACCATTATGTCGGATCCATTATTGCCAAAAAATATGGCTAGAATAATTTGACTACCCAATGACAGAGATATTATCCTAACAATTCTTGCCTATATATATCTGTCCTACGTCTACGCTCAGGGAGAACAACAAAACTAAATTTATAAAAAACCGAACAATGGATCGAAATCTATACTACCATCACCATGAAGTCATGAATCAAACCGACGATGCCGAACTGGAAATGGAGGAAGAGACGGTGGAGGAGCTGGAACAGCACGCAATGGTTGGGTATTCCAATTTTTTTGCTGAAGGCTCAGTGAACAACCGTCGGGGTAGTACGCATGGCCGGATTGACCGGCGGTATAAGAGAGACTACAAGGATGGACATGAAAGACTAATGAGGGATTACTTCATCGACAATCCAACCTACGATATAACTTTGTTCCGCCGTCGTTATCGTATGAGTCCAGCAATTTTCTCAAAAATTTATCTTAGACTTCATCAGTCAAACTCATATTTCACTTATAGACTGAACGGAGCACAAGAAATTGGCCACTCACCGCACATCAAAATTTCATCAGCGTTGAGGATGTTAAGCTATGGAACATCTGGTGACCAAATGGATGAATATTTCAGAATTGCAGCATCAACAAGCAATAGAGTGTCTGAAAGAATTCTGTAAAACAGTTGTTGAACATTTCGGGGAGGAGTATCTACGGACCGCCTAGACCAAACGATATAAGCAGGATACTACGCAGGGGAGAAGCTAGAGGATTTCCAGGTATGATTGGAAGTTTAGATTGCATGCATTGGCCTTGTAAAAACTGCCCAACGGGATGGAAAGGAATGTTCACCGGACATAAAAAAGTGCCGTCAATGATCCTTGAAGCAGTAGCAACAGACGATTTTTGGGTTTGACATGCTTTTTTTGGAGTCCTAGGTTCATTGAACGATATAAATGTTTCAAAACAATCTTATCTTTTCACAGAACTTGCTAACGGACTGTCAACAGATGTTTCGTATAAAGTTGGTAATATCGAACACAAAACTGGATACTACCTAATGGATGGAATATATCCAAAGTGGAGAACGTTGATACAAGGATACAGAGTACCATCAAATGACGAAGAGAGTTATTTCACTGAAAAAGTAGCGAGCTACAGAAAGGACATCGAACGTACGTTTGGTGTTTTACAAGCCCGATTTCATATTTTACGAAATCATACTCGTTTTCATGATGCTAGAGTGCTTTCAGAAATCATGTATGCTTGTATAATAATACATAACATGATTGTGGAGGCTGAAAGAAGCGAATATAAGAATCAAAAGACTAATTATCCTGACATGTTTACGGGGTCAAATGCAAAACCCCATAAAGATATCAACTCAATGGAAGAATATGTTGATATGGTTCAACACATTGAAGATCAATCTGCGCACTTCCAATTGCGTGACCAGTTGGTGGAACATTTGTGGGCGCATAAAGGAAGGAATAGTCGGAATCATTAGTTGGTACTAGAACTTAAATATTAATTTAAATATCTCCTCAGTGTTTGGGTCAATTCAAGTCGTGTACTATGCATCAGTGTGTAGTAGTGTACTATGTATCAGAGTACTTTGTATCAGTGTGTAGTTGGATCAATAAATCTGGTTTCCAATCATATTGTTAATTGTATCGTTATTAAAACAACTAGTACATAAATACTACAAACAGGCCACAATCATATTACAACTCAACCCAACATATATAGCTAGTACATAAACACCAACTAGTACATAAACACTACAAACAGTTCACAATCATATTACAACTCAACCCAACATACAAAGTTAGTCCTTATACGAACCACTACCACTTCTGCTGGAATATCCGCTTCCTTTTTTTTCTTGTACTCTCCAAGCTGGTCGGTTAACAGTTCTTGCTGTAGAGGGGAAAGCTTACTAAAATCACATGTAATCATTTTAATAAAATTCTTCTCTCACATGATAGCTTTCTTCTCCTCCTGCACTTCTCGTAGCATAGCTTTCTTCCCCTCCTACTTCTCTCGTAGCATGACTTGTTTCTCCGTCTGTGCTTGTTTGCGGAGCTCTCGATCCTCTCGAACTGCCTTTTGGAACTCTTAGTCGCTGCGGTTTCTTTGCGCCGAAAACTTAACTCTATGCTCTCTTGTATCCTTAGATGAACTCTCCATTGTTTCCATAAATCTAGTTAACTCTGCACCGCATTGCTCCAGTTGAACTGACTTGGCTCTACCAATAGGTCTTCCGTCACTAGTTCCAAATAACGTGTTTCTTTCTTGTGAACTTGGGTCACTTCTTGGACTAGAATCAGAGTAGTTCATCCTTCTAGCTTTGTTCTGTTGCTCAAATATGAAGTTGCTTGGGTTCTTCCACTTCGGCAAACTAGATAGAAGCTCGAAGCAGTCTTGAAATTTAAATGGATGTCCATACTTTTGTTGGCAGGCCTTTCGTGACTCTTCAATCTATAACACAAAGTCGAAGTTGTATGAGTGTATGACATTTTTAACTACTCATAGTATAGTATGTTATTTTTAGAAACAATCTACGGTACTTACAATGTCATAAGGTTCAGCACCGCTTTGCTGCCTGTTCTGCAAACTTGTCAATATTACCAGATAGTTCTGACATGCGGCATTCATAACTCTATAACCGCCTCTAAGTGATCCCCATGTTCTACTCATCGCTTCCAACGAATTGTAAAACTATGCAACTCTTTCCAAAATTTCTGACCTTTCATATTATTCCCAATAATGTTGTCCTGTGAAATGCGTATCCACGATTTTGCAAGTGAAACGTACTGCTCGGAAGTAAACTTACATTGTTTTTTCTTCCATCCGCTGCTGCTCCTTCCCCTTCAGCATGTTCATTCTCAATATCTTCTAATACGGGATCCGCCTCCGATTCAACTTCGGTTTGGTGTCGTTTACTGAAAATTCCGCTTAAGGATTTCCACTTCATCTTCTTTTGGTTATATTCGGGACTGGTAGGTGCAACGTATTCTTGATTCCATTCTTCAGAATTCGTAACATTCGCATCCTCGTTTGCATCTTCCTCCTCCTCCTCCGTTGAAGTTTTGACATTTTCTTCGTTAGTAGGAGAGACATACCCATATGAAAACCGTCTTTGCAGATTTTGATCGGTCTGCTGCGGAGTTAGGTGAGGTTGTTGACTTTGATCGGTCTGCATCATCATTGACATATATGACGAATGATCATCGTACATGTCTACCACGGGCCGTCGTTGGTAAAACTGTGGTGGGGCGGTAGAATGGATGGAAGGAAAATTAGGAGGAGCGAGCGGTTGGTATGGATAATTTGAATATGGCGAGTAGCCATATTCGTGAGATGGCTGCAACAATTGCTGCTATTAGACTGGACGTTGCACGGCATATGATGATGAGTGCGGTTTGGACTTGGTTTTCTTCTTGGTTATAGTTGATTTTCCGGTTCGCTTGGGTGCCGAAGAAGACATTTTTTTGATTGTGGAAGTTGAAGTTGAGAAGGTGGTGTGGTTGTATGGAAGAAGAAGGAGTTAGGTGGGTATATAGGTGATGGAATGAACTAGCCGTTGGGCTTTAACGGCTAGTAAATACAACGGCAAAGTGTTCGCCGTTATAAGGTTATAACGGCAAGCACTTTGCCGTTATAATCTTATAACGGCAAAGAAATTGCCGTTATAACCTTATAGCGGCGAACACTTTGCCGTTGTTCTCCCCAAACCTTGTTCAGTTCACCAGCCACGAACGAGCTCCAAACCAGCCACAGACTAGCCATGGGGGACTGAACAAGCCAAACCTGGTTGCTTCGTGGCTTGTTTAGTAACTGAACAAGCAATTGCTGGTTGTGCTCTAACAACATAAATAAAATAAAAATTTAAGTAAAACTATCTCTGCACAACTTTAGGCCATTTTCTATTTAAAACCCGAAACCATTGCCTTGTTAATCTCAGAACACACAGCTATTCAATTCTTCTTTTTCTTTCCTCATTCAAAACTTTGAGGATGCCAATACTTCTCAAAATAAAATATAAATAAACACACTTCATTCGAATACAGCAAGTCATCCAAATTCTTCGATTCAAATTCAAAACAAAAATGGAAAGAAGGCTGAGCGATAGGAGAGCCGGCCACATACTTATGTGAAGCCGGGTTCGCGACGAGGGGAGGAGCATCTCGGTTTTACTCAGGAGGTGCTGCCGACGTTTTAGGTGCTCGAGGCCAAACGAAGTTCGCATTCTTCCATAGCGGTACTGACCGGGAAACGCGGTGGCCAGTGTGCATGGTGACGAATGGGTTCAGGAAAAATGAGGAGTTCCTGGCACCCGTGAGCACGGCAAGAGGGTGGAGTGGTGTTGCGGAACCGAGCAGCACAGCTGAACAAACGCCGGGTGAAGTGTGTGACTGGAAAATGACGCGGGTACGTGAAGAGCAAGGGGAGTTTGCGGCAGATGGTCCTTGCGCAGTGCGGTATTGCGTGAAAGACTGGAAATGGGTCATGACGTGGAGTGTATTGGGTGTGTTGTGAGCCCAGGACGTGATCAGGAAGTGCGTTAAATTTATCAAAGAAAGGATGGTGAAGGTGAAATGACTGGTACTGAGGCGCGTGGGTACAGTAGTGATTGGTGGAAGATTTTCATGGAAATGTGGCAGGAGGGTTACGCTGTAGCATTGTATATAAGTAAAGAAGGGAGGTGTTAGAAATGGAAGAAGTAAAAATGAAGGGGAGCAGGAGAGAAGTAATGTAAAGAATAAATGGAGAGCAGCGGATGCAGTGGATGCATGAAAAGCTTGAAGAACATGGCAGGCATATGTAGGAAGAAGGGGTGGTTGTCTCTTTTGTGAAGTCTGTGGAACCAAGGTGAAGTGCGGTGGGTTTTGGGTTCTATAAACGAAAGAAAAGGAGAAGTGTTATGCGTGAAGACATAGTATGGAATGGCGAGGAAGCATGGTTGGCTGTTGTGGAACGTTTTATGGCCTTTGGCCCTTCACGTATATATAAAAAATACACAGAACGTGGTGACTGGGCTGTGAGAATGCGCTTGGGCCC
The DNA here is from genome assembly GCA_030737875.1 of Allium sativum. Lineage (NCBI taxonomy): Eukaryota > Viridiplantae > Streptophyta > Magnoliopsida > Asparagales > Amaryllidaceae > Allium > Allium sativum. Next base: position 13,480 of record JASFAX010007361.1, read on the forward strand.
TTATAAAACGAAAATTTATTTATGTAACGCAAAGGAACGATGTCAAGGGATTGTGCTGGAAAGTCAAGTTGAAAACAAAGGGAAAGAGGTGGAAAAGTTAACAAGCAAAAGGGGAAACATTCGAAGAAGAGAAGTTGTGTACTGCGCGTGATGTGCGGACGTACCAGAGGAGTAGAAGAACATAAGGGAGAATAGAAGGGCTGGTTGAAGGCGTATTGTTTGAATTGTGCCGGAAAAGGATAGTAAGTAGTAACGGGTTTTACATGGATAGAGAACGGTTTAAGCACCAGCTAGTTTATTTAATCAGGTAATTGATTAATGGTTATTTTAATGTTAGCAATTTAAAACTTGAAGTTAGTCTATCTTGTTTGTTTGTTACCAGAATGGTGCACAGTCAGTCACGTTGGAACTGCAGAGACAAAGGCTATGTGTACGTGCTGATTTGGTTGGATTCGGAAGCAACCAGAATTCCGTATGAATTTAAACGTTTGTGTAAAATCATATGAAACGTCGGTCGTCAATCGAAACAAAAAGTGAGTTAGTTCTCACACCTTCTGCATTTCTTTGATGTGCTAAATTCATATAATTAAATTAAATCGTTGATAGTATAAAATTGATGTTTGCGTGCCTTGGATGCTTATCGTTGATTTAATGGTTGATTTTAATTATATATCGTCATCCGTTATATCGAGTTGAAATTCTATATTGCTATAATGAACTATGTTGCAGGGAAGAACAGGTTGGAGGAATCCGACCCGATTTCTCAATTATTGTGTATATTATTTTGGTTTTCATATTATATTTATATGAGTTGTTTGAACCCCATCATTGTCACAACCTGTTTGATTGTTAAACGCTGAATTGAAATTCAACGTTTTTATGATTTGAATCAATAGACGATAGTGATTGAGGTATTGGCAGCAAATGGCTTATAATTCAACTTTTTGTGTAAACGTTGATTTGCCGTCAAGCGAATTAACGAAGTTTAGTTATAAAATTTATTTTATAACTGAGTCAAGCTTTTTAATTATATTTATACGTTATAACGAAGTTTTAAAAATAAAATTGATGGTTATAAATTGGTTTTATCAAATAATAAAAAATGATCATAAGAGTTTGGCGTTTAAATCAGTTTTAGAAAACAAATGAAGTTATAATTAACCTATGGGTCCATATTTTAAAGTAAATAGTTACATAGTATTATTAAATTAATTTTTATTAATCTAATAAGGAAATTTAACTGAAATCAATTAACGAGTTAATCAATGGGTTTAAGTTGACTAAGTCAACTGTTTTTGATCGAAAGTGATGATTAATGAACCGCTGTTCAAATTTAATAAGATTTCTTACATTACAAATTTCTTTTGTTAATGATGTTTAAAAGTCATTGAAATAATTAATGTAGTCAATCATTATGTATAATATTAAAAGATATTAACTAGTTATCTTTAGTTAATGAAAAAGTAAATGATTTTGACCTCAGTAAATAAGAAAGTTGATTATTAATAATCATTAAGTAATTATTTCTTAAATGATATTCATTTAAGAAAGCGGTCGAGTTTATATTAAGGTTAAATGGATATATGAAAACATTTGTACAGAGGATTTTCTTCTAATCATTATAGGAAGAGTTTGTTAAAAGAGAAGTATAATCTTCGAAAAGGTGTTTACTTAAATTGAATTAAGTAAATGATTTTGAATTGGAAGAGAAGATCAGAACGACAACAAAGGATAATGTTAAAAATTCCAAATCGTTAAATGGATTTTTGATTATAAAATCCAATTAGATTATTAATATAATATTCAATATTTGTTTTAAGTAATCCGTAAATGGATTGATCGCAAGATTTTTCCAAATATAAAATGAATGTGGATAGCAAAGTTTAAAACGGATTGTTAATACTAAATGGTCATAATCGACCAAGTTTTCAAAGTAAGGATATGGTTATAAAACCATGGATTAAATAAAATAGGAAATAAGTTTGAGGGTATTATGATATGGAGGGTTGAGTTACAAACTTCTATCTACTCTAAGATAAGAACGTCGTTGATTAAGGTATGAGAGGTAAATAAAATACCCCAACTTGAACGACTTCATTATTATCGAGGTACGATATTAGTTTGTAATGGATAGATTGTTGAATTAGTTTATTACTACCATAAAAGGGTATTGCAACTTAGTTATGAAAATTGAACTGGATATAATATATTGCAACATTATTTGCAGAATATGAATTAAATAATACCGCAAGATTAGTTATGAGACTGTTAGAGATAAATAACATTGCGACATTAGTTGCAGGATTTGAATGTAAATAAGCATTCTGGGTTTTAAGATAAATAATGTATAGATTAACATTTGTGTGGCCCGTATGAGAAATGATAATTGGTTTTCTTCCATCGAGTTAATAATATATCAAAGTGGCCAAAGTAAATGAAAGATAGAAGAAATTTGAGAATATAAAGTAATGTTTCCAAATTAAAGGAAATGAGAAGAGTTTTGGGAAACTTGGTGATATTTCCGAAGTGAACAAATAAATGGGAGATTAATGAACATGTTTACTCTTAAAATTAAGAATATGGTTTATCGAGTTAAGTGAAATCGATTTTAAATCGATGAGATGATTTCAAAGAGTTCTAATGAATGATCTTAATAATAAGACCTGAGCTGCCAATATACTTGATCGTACTATTTTGAGATTATTAGTTAAAACACCGACTATCAATGAAATATTATTAGCCTATTTTTACGTGTTGTTTTCGAAGAGACCGGAATGGGAACTAAACCCAAAACCACTTTGAACCAACTGTGCGTTCGCAACTAACTTGCAAGCATATAAAGATGGAGCATTGAAGACCGTTGATCTTCATGAGCGGAAGAACTGCTCGTTAAATTTCTCTGGTTTGGCCGTCAGAGCTATGATGACTTGTGATTCTGTCGTGATTGAAATCTTCGGATTGCAAGGACTTCTCGCTATTGATCCTTGGGGTGATTCCTATATAGGATGCAGTAGGAAGGTGCCTTCGGTTCATCCTGTTCCTGGATGACTTGTATGGACGAATGTCTGACAGAGTATTTCCTGAGGGTCACATACGTTGATTTTTACAAATAGACCAAGTTTGGTGGCAGAGAAATTCTCTCGCTTAACACCTAAAGTATATTTGTGGACGTCAGTTAGTGATTTGACGATGTGGCATTCAAAGTAAATGATGGTGTGAAGTTCTGAAAGGGAAAACGTGACCTCAAGCCTCATCAACAGGGAAATGACAAAAATCGGGTAGGCAGCATGGCTAGGTGGGTCATCCCCAAGCAGGGTATATTGTCATTGATCTTCATATTTATTACTTCTTTTCATTTCTGTATCTCCCGGGAAAACGGTAGTTGCGTAACCATAATGGGTGACAATATATTCGATACACTCAAGCTAAATGAGTGGTCGGCCATGTGTGGTCGGGTTGCAAGACGTTCTTGTTGAATCCCAGTGTATACCTTCTAGAGTACACTGATCGAAAGATGGTCACATACCTTGTCTGTTGGAATCCATTCTCCACTAAGAGCCCCGTGGTTTTCGATTTTATAATATCATATGTGGAGCGTGAGATGCAAGCGTTCTACTATATGGTTATTTATTTGTGGTTTGATAGACACTATTGTAATATCACTGGATTTTGATATATCAAAATGGTTCGGGTTATAGTAAGGTAAAAACCATCCGTGTTTATGTGTGGGTTGGTCTTACTATTATCCTTTTCTTACATAAAGGATTTCTCAAGTAAAACAAGTTGGTTGTTGTATGAATTTATCACTGAAAGTATTCCAGACTGATCCGGGTGAATTTTTCTTTGCTTCAAATGTGATCGGATCAGACCGAGTATATCATCAGGTTAGGTTCACTTAGAGTTCTAGAGCAAGAGTTGAAGTCGAGACATATTCTATATATTCACTGGTACTAGTTTATTTCCGCTGTGTGTTGTATTGATCTGAATGTATACTCTGAGGTTATAATCATATATATACAGTCCTTTTGTATATAAAGTATTTTTGATTATTATATTTTGTTCGATCCGCTGTGAGACTCTGGTGATCTTCTTATTCTTCTATTTTAATATTTCTTTCTTTCTCCTCTCACCCTCTAATTTCTTTCTTTTAACTTTCTGCTTTTCTACATAAATTGAGTTGACTGTGGTAGTTAAATGCCAGCTTAAATTTGTACGGAAAAGCGGGATGTTACAGTAGACGTCCTCTTGAAGAATATGAATATGAATTACAACTCATAAGGAAAAAATTTCCGAAAGTTCGTGAACCCAATGCGAACAATTTTCAAAATTTACCAACTGACCAACATTTTCAAAATCATAGAAATGATCGAAATTGCGATTTCAATTCAAAATTCAATAATTTCAATTATGGGCCACATCCACATCAAAATAGCTTTGAATATAGCTTTGATCCACATCAGTATGCGGTTGTAAACCAAAATTTTCAAAATTATAGCGCACATCAACATCTTGAAAATAACCAAAATCACTCAAATTTTAACAGTTTTGGTTACGAACATAATTTTTATGACCAAAATGATTTCCAATATCATTGTCATTTTTTGAAAATTCAAACAACCACCACATAGGAAATAATATTGACCGTGAAATTGATGCGGACTATAATTTTGAGAATCAAAGAATCCAAAATGAGATCTCTCAAATCAACGATTTTGAGGAATATCATCTTAACATTCTTAGAGAGAGGGAAGAAAGGCTAGATAACAGGATGGATGAACTTCTTTGTTTAATGACATATTTTGTCGAACAACGCGAGCAACAAAATCAAATTCACACATTTGATGAAACAAAAATAATCCAATTTTTGCTAATAGTGAAAATTTTCAAATAACAACTTCGGAAATTGAGAATAACAATCTAAATAAAGTTGTTCAAAACTCAATAATTGATTTGTATTTAAACTCTTTTTAGGAAAAAGATTTAAGCTTGGATTTTGATCTTTCTTTTCCAGACTGCGAGAAACTTGAAATTTTAGAAATTGAACAAAATAAAAATGTTGAATTTTTCGAAAACTCAAAATTGGAGAAGGATTTTAATGAACATGAATTTTTTGGATTGTATGAAGATGAGTTGCCAAATGAGGATGAAATAGAATTAAGCCACCAATCCAAGTTTGAAAATTTCGATTTTGAGGTTTTAAATGAACTTGAAATTATCAGTTTCGAAAATATGTTGTCCAGTAATGAAATTGAGAAATGTGATCACATAGTCTTGAACAACACTCAGAATTCAAATTTCACAATTGCAACTAAATTTATATACAATCACAAATTTTTGAACAATTACACTGATAAATTTGTGGAATACATGAATCATCTTTGAGACATTATTTCTATAGGAAAACTTCGAGTTAGGATGACACTGGACATTTATCTACTGGACTATAAATCTAGGTATAAAGATGAGATGGTTCTCAAAAACCTTTGCTTATTAGAAAACATGCCTAGACATAGTGGGAATGAGATTCATCGGGCTAGAACATAGTGTGGGGGGAAATGTTGGTGGCATTCTTTGCATCGCAAACACATATATCATTGTACATATGATCCATTCTTACATATAGTTAGACTGCATTTCATTCTACAAATAATTTTGTATCTCATCCATCTTTGGGTGCTATCTTTCACATTTAGAAAACGTGTTTACAGTGTGGGCACTGTTTAGATCAAGTGCGGGGGGGGAGGGGGGGTTGGGGGGGTCTGCATTGCATCATTTTTATTTTCCTTTCTTTTTCTTTTTTTCTTTTTCATGCATTTAAATAGGACCATCATACATTTTAGATCGTAGTAACATACCATAAAAAAATTTTGGAAATATCACCCATTTTAGATTGATACAACAAGATAAGTTAATGATTGTTAATCAGTTGATAGTATTTTTTCTCTCAACTACGATCGAATAAGAAATATAATGAAAAGTCGAATTATAAAGGATAATAGTGTAACTGGTACATAGGGAGATTGTAATGTCTCGTATTTTTACGGTATAATAATTAATTTATTTAATTATTTAAATAGTGATTTAGAGAATTAATTGGTCGTCTAAATTAAATAAATTTGAATATTTAATTAATATAATAATTAAATAATATATTTAATTCTAGAATAATAAGAATTAGCTGACTTGACGATATTGTGTGGATTTGACAATTTAAAGTATATATAATTCAGTTTAGAGTTGAATTATATTAACGAAGTTATTTAAATAACGTCAGTTTGAACGTATAATTATATATTAAATATAATCGAGCTCGAAATGACGCGGTAGATCGTAATTTGGCGATTCGAACTTTAAACGAATATACAGAAGCCATTTTAAGTTGGATTTCTGTGAAACAAGAAAAGTTCAGAGCTGGTGAAGTATATTTTTCTGATGGAAGAGAAAAATCAGGATTTCGTCGTGTAGATTGTGAGTTGTGTTCAAATCAAATTTTCGAATAGTCGCTATGGAATCGATATCAACCATAATGATATATTTAATTATAATTAAATATTGGCCTCGAATTTAGACAAGCCGTTTGAGACATAGATATTATTTAATTTTTAGAATTTTACTGTAATTTTTAATTAATTAAATAAGCAACTTTTTATTTGGAGTATTTTGCACCCTGTAGTCAACATTTTGAGGTTTCAAAATATGAGTTAATCCACTGATATTATCATATTTCTGGGATCGTGGGGTATTGCCCGTCACAATGGTATTTTTATTTTCGTCGTTAGCGTCTCGGACGTAAACATAATTTTGTGTAATAGGGTGTATGAAACATTATAATTTAAATTATATGTTGTTACGGTCCTGGAACCATCCACGTTTTTATTTCACGTGTTGTTTCCCTCGACCGACCATTTTGCTTGGCAAAGAATACGCCACGTCCTATATATATACATATATATACCCTCTCCCCTTAAGACCTAGTTTACTATAGTTCTTCAACAAAATTATCGAGCCGCCACTGAAGTTTTCCTCAAAAAAAAAACCGTAGCTTCAAAATCCTCAAACAATATTCTGAGTTCGTAAGGGGATCATCTTCATCCTTATGCGCAGATTGAAGAAATCGACAGCTTATTTCCAGTCGCGAGTAGGGGTCAGGCGAACGGAAAACTGAGGGGGGGAACCCATCGAACTGAGCAAGGGTTGGTGGCGGTGTTGTCAGGCTCGAGAAGAGGATGGTCTTCGTTGTTGAGTAAAGCTTCATCCCTATGTTCGTGTACCATTATTCAAACACAGTATATTGAAGAAGGAGTGATGGAGTAGTCTGCAGTGGCCGTGGGAAACAATTATTGGAGCATTTGCGTGAATGAAAGGAGGTATGGCAGCATGCATTGGCTTTGTTAGGGGTTTAGTGTTTGCATTGTGAAATAGCTACAGGCGTTTTGAACTTGGGCTATTAGTTGGGAGTGTGTATTGGTGCATATATGTGTACATACAAGTGGACCATGCGTGAAGGGCGGAAGTGTGGCAGGAGGAGGATGAAAGGGGCAGAACGTCGGCCATTTAGTTTTGAAGGGGACTTGGAGTTTTGTTCTCACTGTCTTGAACTGAAGTGAAGACGTGATGGTAATTGGAGAAGATGGAGTAATAATATTAAAGGAGCAGGTGGTTATATTTTTAATGGGTCCGTGGAATTATATTTGGGCTGGTATTTTTATGAGGCCTGAGTGAAAGAATAAGTAAAAAGAAGGAAGCCCAAAGATAAAAGAAAGGGGTTGGACAGGAATAAACCGGGAGCACTGTTTTTAACAGAGGTTGCGTTTTTATTTGAGATAGAGGAATTTGGTTGCGTGGAAAATGACTATTCATCGTAGGTCAAAAGCTGGTTTGGGCCGGTTTGATTGGTAAAGCCCAAATTTTTAAATAACAATTAAGTTTAAATTTTTATATAATGACATATCTAAATTGTAAACAACATAACTTATGCGTACATTATCGGAATTCAGTAAAACAAGATCCGTTGGGATCGTATGGACGGCGGCTACACGATGGAACTGACTAGGGGTGAATTCGAGCTCGTTACAATTTATAGCAAAATAAATTGTCCGTCTGAATCAAGCGATGGTTATCGTTATTAACGATGATCGTCCAATGTGAGTAAAACTCACCAACTCTGAATAGTTATATTTTTATAACGTATTCTTAGAACTGATAATTATATGTTGATTGTTGTGTGTTAACTGTTTGGTTGAATTGCTTATGTATTGGTTGAAATTATAGATAATGATATATATATAAATATAAATCGTTAATCAAATATTGATTCTGTTTAGCAGAAAATTTCATAGTGAAATGAAATCGATGTTATTTATATTGTTTAACATCTGTGATGTAGGGAAACAGGTTGGAAGGATCCGACGGGATTCCTCAACGTTTATTTTACTGTTTTTCATATATTGTGATATGTGATGTGATATATAATCTGTTATTAATTATGTGTGTTGGAATGATATTGATCATTGTTAAATGGTGTTTTAAATACCATAAGAAAGACGAGAGTTATTAAAGGAAATTTTCAAAGTGAATATTGAAAATAATATTTATAAAATCATAGGATTTTATAAAAGGAATAATATTTATAAAATCATAGGATTTTATAAAAGGAATATTTATTTAGGAAATAAATAGAGTTATAAAGGAATATTTATTTAGAAAATAAATAGAATTAATAAAGGAATATTTATTTAGGAAATAAATAGAGTTATAAAGGAATATTAATTTAGGAAATAAATAGAATTAATAAAGGAATATTTATTTAGGAAATAAATAGAGTTATAAAGGAAATATTTATTTAGAAAATAAATAGAAGTATAAAAAGGAAATTGATGAGATATAATAAGGGTTAATCAAATTAGCAAATCGAATTTGAGTTAATCAAATTAGAGTTAGTTGAATGTTGGTTAATCCAATTAGTTATTCGGAAGTTAGTTAATCGAATCGAGTTAAGTCAAGTTAGTTAATCGAATCGAGTTAAGTCGAGTTAATCAAATATGGTTAGATCGAGTCGAGTTAATCGAATATGGTTAGTCGAATCGAGTTAATCGAATATGGTTAGTCTAGTCGGGTTAATCGAAAGGAGTTAATCGAACATAGTTAATCAAAATGGAGTTAAACAAAAAGTAGAAATTGACTAGAGATAAATAAGTTAAATGGTTTCCTAAGTATCGATGTGATGTTGGTTTCGGCCTTCGGGGTTTATATTTAGGAAGTGTTCTCTTGTTAGTTTATAGTTAGAGTCTGATAGTTGTGGAAGGATAGTGATACATAAATAAGCAGATGGAAACGTTTTCTAGTGTTAATAACATATATTTTCTAAACATACGAAATAAGGAAATATATATATATATGTTTGATGATTGGATCGATAATTCCATTTGGAAATAAGATCGTTGTGTGCGCACAGACATTTTTCATTTGATAGTTAAATCACCAACTATCAAAGTTTTGACCATTTTAACGTTGTTAATATGGAGAGACCGGTTGGATTATTATCCGAAGAACCACTCCGTATTGGCATAAGCGTTGCAAACCAAGTATGCTGAATATATTGAAGACGGAGTAAAGTGCAAGGGCTATTGTATAAATCTTAGGTAGAGATTGCCCAAGATGGATGTACTGAATAGTGCCTTCGGTTTGTCCAGTCCCAGGACAACTTGAATGAACGAATACCTGACGGAGTATATTTAGTAGATCACGCAAGTTGATCGTTTCAAACGTATTTACATTGGTGGTGGAGGAATTTGTTTCTCTTAGCTTATACCCGTGGTACTTTTGCGGAAATCAATTTGTGATTTGACGGGTATGACGATGTGGCATTCGAAGTAAATGGAGGAGTGATCTGTTAAAAGATACATTTTGACCTCGAGCCTCATCAACTGGGAAATGACAGAAATCAGGCAGGCAGCATGGCTAAGTGGTTCGCAACCAATTAAGGTATATTGTCACCATCTAGAGAATATTCATATTTGTACTTCTTTCAAATTATGTATCTCCCGGGAATGGTTATGTTGGAATACTAACCGATGGGTGGCAATATATTCGATACACTCAAGCGAAATGAGTGGTCGATCATGTGTGGCCGAGTTACAAGATGTTCTTGTTGAACTCCAGTGTATCGCTTCTAGAGTACACTGAGCGGAAGGTGGATCCATACCTTTTCATAGTTGGAATCCATTTCCCAAATAAGAGCCCGCGATTTTGATTGTATATTATATATGTAGAACGTTAGATGCAAGCGTTTCTGCTAGATTGCTAAGTACTTGTATTTAGACATTACTGTAATATCAGAAGAGACTTGATATAAAGAATAATTTGGTTTATCGTAAGGTAAAAACCGTCCGTGTTTATGTGTGGATCGGTCTTACGATTATCCTTTCTTTTAAAGAGATTTTAAAAGTTAAACAAATGATTTGAGTTTACTCACACCAGTCAAATGACTGACCCAGAGTTTATTTTGTTTTGTTTTCCCTAAACTCTTGGGTGCCCAATTTTGTACGGGCAGTCAAGTAGTCGGGATTTACAGATACTTGAAGAGCTGGAGCAGGAGGCTTTAGAATTATATAGCTATTGTTATTTCCACTGTGTTGTAAGTGTTATACTCTAATAATGGCATTGTATATAGATACTGTTTTATTTCAAAGTTATGTTATGAAATATATTTATTCGTTCCGCTGTGAGGTTCGTGTTTACTCTGATGTTGTATGTTCTTCTTCTTCTACTATTCTAAGTTTCTATCTTATCTATTCTCACCCTCTAATTTCTTTCATTAACTACCGGTATTTTCGATCCTTGGATGTTCGATATGTGTTGTATATCGGATAACCAAGATCGACTTTTTCCGGGACGTTACAGAGATTCTTATGGGATGGCCATGAAGTCTATTCTAAATTGTAGTCTTTGTTTAATGGGTTGAGGATTTAAAATACTTATATTGGCTTTTCGAATCTTTAAAACTAAGTTGCGTTAAGCTGAATTCACATAACTCTCTCTTGTTCTTATATTTTCAATAATAATAATCCAAGGGTATCCAACATTGCTTGTAAATCTAGCGTTGGTGTGCAAACCAGCCAAGCTCTATCCGACATGTTGTTGACAAAGTAAGCGTCGGTATATCTTGGTCTCATTTTATGAGTTGGACACCTAAGGATTACCGACATGTTGTTGACAAAGTCAGCATCGGTCTGCACAATCCACCAAACACTTTCCCAACTCTCCGTCAGTCCGCGAGGCAGTGCATGGGTGGTATACCTTGGCCTTTTAAGTTAGGTGTATGTAATTTAATATAAAGCTTCATTTTTATCGAGATCGAGAATAAGCGATGATGCCCAAGCACTTCCTAACCTTATTGATTTAACTAGTCATACACAAGGAATTTAGAATACCACTTTTCGAACTGTGACAAGCAAACTAAGAATTCATTTCATGGTTGCACTATTTTATCAACCGAACCAACTGGCGAAACTAGAGCATAACATTGAAAACTTGAATTATATTGAAAATTTGTGATGAGTTTAGGTATCTAAAATAAAATCAACTGATTAGAAATTGTTAACTTAATTTGTTGTACCACTTTCTTGAAATAAGTCATGTTTTCATTTTTGTTTCCTATTGCATAGTCCTTTGCATTCATGTAGTGACATTAGAGCCATAGCATACTGCATTTGGATTTTGTGGGTAGTATCCCCTGAAAACCCTCACGAGATACCACTTGTCCTACTAGGGACACCTAGAGGTTTAACGGCTTGTTGCATACGCTCAATGCAATCGTATTTCCTACGAAAGTGTGACCTATCTAGTTTAGTTTTTCATTTTTGTATTACTCGAGGACGAGTAAAAGATAAGTGTGGGGGTATTTGATTAACATGAAAATGTGTTTATTTTATGCTCTTATTTTTATCTTTTGTATATAAATAAATATTACTTGGGTATTATTTTGTCACTTTTACAGATATGCCAAGTAAGCCACACGCGAAGAAAACGTTAGGATCGACGGGCTGGTCGAGCTAGCTCTCGCTTCCCGGGAGCTCCATTGCTTTAAAAAAAAGTG
>JASFAX010007362.1:0-25572 GCA_030737875.1 Allium sativum
ATTGAAATAAGTGGAGTCAAGTTTATGTTTAAGTTATATTTCCCTGCCGCATGTTAGTACTGTATGTATATTTAAGTATAACACAGTTGGACTTCTAAGATATATCAACATGTAGTATATACTGTTAATACTTAAATATTACATATATGTATAGGCCATTGGGATAAAAGTTTTAAATAGGATAAACTAGTATTCCCAATGAAACTGATGCATCCTTCTCCATGTTTCGGCCATTAAACAAAACAAAGAAAGTTAATAAAAGCTGATGATATCTTTGTTTTGCGTATTGTTAATCCATTGCACTTGCATATTTGCTAAACAGTAGCTATATTGAGCACATATATTTTTGAGAGCACGCATACTTTGAGCACTACAGTAGTTATAATGAGCACATATTGATTTTTAAGCTGAGCAAGGTAATAAGGTTTGCCGTCTTTTATATGTTTGTTGTTGTTGGAATTTTTTTGGGGTGGATTAACCATTGAATTTACATGTTGATTAAAGGATGTGTGTTGTAAATAATTGGTACTTTAGACTGAACTAAAGAGGTCTATTACCAACTACTATATATATATATATATATACATAACCTGATATGCTTTGAGCGTATTGTATGAAGTTAATGCACATCTGCATTTAAGATTTAGACGAATGGAAAATGGAAGATACCAAATGACTTGTTGTGTTCCGTAATTTGTTAAGTACTGATTATGCAAATGAAACTAAAATATCATAGGAGGACATGCATAGGTTGCTCAGTTTACATTTGCTCAACTTACCTTTATTGAAATGCAATATGCTGAAACCTTTTTATTCAGCGAAATGTAATCTGCTAATTTTTTTTTTATTTTTTTTATTCACTGAAATGAATTTTGCGGAATCCGTCTACTGAAAGTATTAAAACTATTTTTCCTGACATTAAATCCGTAGTTATCCTTGATAGGGACATTTTGGACCATGTTAGATCTACCTGCTTTATTACATATTAGCTCAGTTCTATCACTTATACTGGGGCTGGTCTCTGGCATGTTTCTGTTCCCACGTCCATTTGCTGTAAGACCTTTAACAAGGTCCCTTTGTCATGAGTACATGTACACATTTTACAGTTTCATATTTGTACACAAATAGTGCATACTGCTGAACATGCTTGTTTCATGCATGCCGCATTTTTCATGTCACCAGTGAAATCTATTTTATTAACATTAAGGATGACTTAATATTTGTGGGTTCTTTGCTCACTGTCTCACTTGGAAAGCCATGAACATGTGGTTGCCTATACCCATAATTTTGTTTATATTCGGTTCGGGACGTTGGGGCGGTGCACACGCGTATTGTTACATCCCGCTACATAGCGTTTTGACTATGACAACTATACATAAACGTACATATTATTATCTAACCTTGTTTTGCAGGAAGCCATTTGACAAACAGATTCAAGAACACAATAAATGAAGAATAAATACGTTATAAAGGTCTGTTAGTCTTAGATATTAATGTTAAAGTCTTCCTTGATGATCACACACACATTTTATATGTATATAGCTTCTCTTATATAAATTAAGCAAGGAATAGTCTGATAATAGAAAACAGACGTCTGGTCTGAAATTTTCAGACGTCTGTTTGCTGAAACAGAATGTTTTTAAATACAATATTCAGACGTCTGGTTAATATATTTCAGACGTCTGAAATGCCCCCGAAATACACTATTTCCTTTCTGATTTGATTTTTAAAATAAACAGACATCTAAATTTTATTTTCAGACATCTGAATTCCGAAGAGTTGCATCCTTTATGAAGAGATACAACTATTTAATCCATATCTCTTCATCAAAACTCTTCACGATCAGGTGTATCTTTTTATATATTATAAATAGAGAATTGCTTAGATGATCTAACAACTGAATTTTATTCTAATTCTCTCTATCTTATTCAAAGCTCTCTAAGTTCTAAAAAGCTATCTACTTTTATATTTGAGACTTTTAAACTTCCATATTCCTTCACGCACTTCACGATTATCATCAAGGAAAGGCTATAGGAAGGGTGTACTTAATATTCGACAATCCGTGTTATCAAGAACACAAAAGAGTCAACAATTATTCTGTATTAGTGAAGACCTCTTCAGTGGTTGAGGCAAGAAATCCCGTTCAGTGGTTCGGGTAATTGTGAACCTATTCCTCCGGGTGAAGTGAGGGTTTTAGTGTTAGTGAAATTCCAGAAGTGAGTCTGGGACTGGACGTAGGACAGTGGTCCGAACCAGTATAAATCGACTGTGTGATTTACTGTAACACCCCGTGTATTTTATAACAGTGAAATTCACAAATTAAAGTATAATAAATTTCAAATCAAAGTATTAAGGGAAACAGGATAAGCCATTGCGTTCGTCTCGGAAAAATACGCGAAATAGAGTCTGAGTTTTCGAAAAACGGAGCCCGTACGACCAAATTATGGCCCGATGAAGTTTCAGAAAATTCAAATTTCGAAAACAGATTTGAATTTCAGCCCAATCAGAGTAGGCGGGAAAATTCCCGCCCAAACCCACCAGGTCGACCTGGGGGTCGACCCTAGGGTCAATCTGCCAGGCCAGGTCGACCTTGGAGTCGACCTAGATGTCGACATGCCCCAGGCAGGTCGACTCTAGAGTCGACCTGGGGGTCGACTGGGGAGTCGACCTGGCCCCTGAGCCAGGTCGAACCCAGCCCACCCTGGCTGGCCTAGTCTGTGTTTGGTCGATTTTCTGAGCCTTGCCTTGTCACTAGGGCTAGGTGTCAGCTCCTGGTTGGTCTCTCCTTTGAACGAACGGCTATTATTGAACGAAGCTTCATCGACGGTCTAAATCAACTCACAAACTCTATAAAAGGGACCTAAGACTAACCCTAATTCACTTAAACTAAAATGGAGATGAGACCGTCATGCTGCTGAGGAGAGACAGAGGATAGCCGTCAGAAATAGAGAGACAATTAGGGGATAAATCAGAAGCTTAAAGCAACGTTAATCAAATTAAAGCAACGCCTACAACAAAGGATAGCATCTCCAAATTCAGAATTCAGATTCCTGAATTGAAGATTCGTCATACGTTGTAAGTAGAGTGCTATTCCGATGTGAATTAAATAATTGTGTTGATTTGTGTAAAGTAAGAAATGGAATTGTGGCGATAATAACCTATTATTTGTATGTTGCTTTGATGCTAAACGATTTGGGAATATTATGGTATACGATTGGATATTTGCAAGTACGCGATTTGCGTTGGAAGTTAACAACGAAATGGAATTCTGGCGATAATAACTTATATTTGTATGTTATTTTGATTCTAAACGATTTGGCAATGCTATGGTGTACGATTTGATTCATACAAGTATATGGTTTATGTTGACAACCACATGTTGTGGAATTTTAATTGGGATTCATGCAAGCATATGATTCATATTGAAAACTACATGTTTGTGGTAGTTATTTACAACACCCATTTGATAAATGCAAGTATATGATTCATGTTGAAAATAACAACTATATGTTGTAATAGTTTATTTGAAATTCATGCAAGTATATGATTTATTGTTATGCCAACATGATGTATAATTCTATGGTCATCTTTAGTGTAATTTGATCCACTTAAGTATTATGATTCATATGAAGGTTATGTTGGAATTGGCATCATAGTTCAAGTATAAAAATCATGATTTTGTGATAGTGACAAAAGCAAGCGTCTTTGTAAGCTTGTATTAATTTTATGAACATGACTAAACTATGTTTGTTATTATGCCTAGTTGAAAACATGTTTTTAGGCTTATGTTGTTATCATAATCATATGATAATATATTTGGCACATAAGTTACATTAGAATTACACTAGAATTACATCCCACTTACAAGTTACATAGATAGGATAAAAATCATGATTATATGAATAGTAGGATTCATGTTCAATTATGTTTATGCCATGACTATATGAATAGAAGGACTCATGTTCAATTATGATTATGCCATAATTATATGATTAGAATGGTTCATGTTTAAGTATTATTTATGCCATGACTACATGAATAGAATGATTCATGTTTTGTTTATACCATGATTATGTGAATAGAATGATTCATGTTTAAGTATTGCTTATATTATATGTTGTTACAATTGCAAGTTCACATATGCCTACCTTATGTTAATTGAATCGTTATGTTGCAAGTTCATGCGTTCACACTCCCCTTTTTATGTTACCTTATAAACACCATGTTATAACCTCCCCTTTTCATATGGCTAAATTGGGTTTAAGTATTAAACCCAACACACCTTACATTGGAGCGAACGTATAAAATGGGGGTAATGACGTTTGGGCTAAAATATAGAACATATGTGTTGGCATGTTTGACGCACGCCAACAACCTTGAAAAACAATTAAGTGGCATAAATAAATCTTAATCAATAAAGATGAATTTGAATAATGGGCCGCAAATATTTACATATAAAAAGAAAAGAGACAAAATATGTAAATGTAGAAAATACGATGTGTTTAACCCGAGGTTGGATTGAGTTGTGATGTAAATCTGCCCGGAACCGCCCGGCTGTCCAGTAGTCACAACAATACCTATCCAATGTGGGTGGTTAAACACGGAGCCCAATAAGGACCCGAGGTTAGACTGAGTTGTGGCGTAAGACTGCCCGGACCCAACCGGCAACAGACAACCACAACAATACCTGTCTAATGTGAGAGGTCGAGGCTTTAATAAGACAATTAAGGCTGAGTCAGAATTGATAGGATTAAGTAAATTATCTTAATACTTAATAAAAATAGGACATGCTAAACTAAACAGACTGATTGGGGGTTAGGTTTATAAAACACTTAACCAACTTAGCATGTTGGCTAGAAATAGAAAACCTAGTAGCGGGGGACCCTTTTCAGCAGTAACCCTACAAGGCGTATCATGATACCCTGAAACTAGGCAGGGTGGGGCACGATTACTGGGCTGACTGTAAGAGGTCAAATCGACGGCGGTGGTGCAGCAGTGTAGGTTCTAACGGGGTGCGGGCGTGCACACACTCCGGCGCAGAAAAATAAGGCACTGGGCACCAGTAGCATACCTGTGCATTCTAGGGTTGTGTCGGGCCGCCACCATGGGACTTGATACACCCCATGGTGTGACCAGCATAGGTAACTACAACATCGGGGGCCGTAAGACACATGTAACTATGCGAGTAGGAGTCGATCATCATAAAATGGATCACTTCACCCTGGTTATGGGGTGCCTGTTGGGAACTAGTTTATATGGGTATAGAGATTAATATGGGGTACGATAGTATATTCGACCCTAGACAACTTAACTTGGTTTATGGAGCTTTCCCATTTCTAGTTTATACTTATCATACCCAGTTCTTTATTCATAGACTGAATAGTCCTAGACTTACTCAGGCTTTATGTCTGACTCTACTTTTCTTTCGTCTTCTTTTCTTCCGTTCCCCCCCCAGGGTCCACAGGGAGGGAACACCGCAGCTTGACCAGCCTTCATATCCAGCTTGAAGATAAAGAATGTATTGCTTGGATCTTTTCGTTTTGGACTATGGCTTTGGACAGCAATTATGGGACTTTTGCAGTTTATTTATGTTTTCTTTATGCTTCTTTAAATAATGTAATCAAGACAGTTATGAAGATGTTATGTTTTTGGAAGTATTGTAAGACAATTATGGTATGGTTGGTGTAACACGTATTTTAATGAAATAAAAGTTGTTGTTTTCCGCTGTTCAAAAATATGTGTTCTTATATCTGTCTTGTATATCTGTGACTTATACTTATAAACCTCCACCAAAATTAGGGCATTCCCTTTGAGAGTGACCCTAACGGAGGTGGGGTGTTTCACTTGGTATCAGAGCATAGGTTTACCAGATAAGATAAAAAGTTTTGAAAGTTTATTTTCAAAAAGGAAATTTAAAGAAGCATTTTTAAGATAAAATATTATTTTATTTTAAAAGGCAAAGTCCCCCCGAAGCCATAGGAACTATCTCTTATCCTTCGTTTTGAATCCATCCTTTTTATTTCAGCATGTCCGAAGAACTTAACTTGCCAGAGGGTGTACCAATACCTGGTTGGTTTAGACGGTTCTTAGAAGCAAGGGCCACTCAGCCAGGTCCTACCGTTCCTCCTCCCCCAGCTGCAGGAAATCATCCAGCTGCAGCAGCACCTCTTCCTCCACCTCCTCCGCGGGGAAACACCTGAAACACCCCACTTCCGTTAGGGTCACTCTCAAAGGGAATGCCCTAATTTTGGTGGAGGTTTATAAGTATACGTCACAGATATACAAGACAGATATAATAACACATATTTTTGAACAGCGGAAAACAACAACTTTTATTTCTTCAAAATACGTGTTACACAAACCATGCCATAATACTTCCCAAAATCATAACTGTCTTGATTACATTATTTAAAGAAGCATGAAGAAAACATAAATAAACTGCAAAAGTCCCCTAATTGCTGTCCAAAGCCATAGTCCAAACGGAAAAAGATCCAAGCAATACATTCTTTCTCTTCAAGCTGGATGTGAAAACTGATCAAGCTGCGGTATTCCCTCCCTGAGAACCTGGGGGGGGAAACAAAAGAAAAAGAGGCGAAAGGAAAAGGGTCAGTCATAAAGACTGAGTAAGTTCTAGTGACTTTCAGTGTAGAAACGGTTAAAACAACCTGTCATGTATGAACTGGAACTAAACTTAAGAATGGTGTCAAGGTGAACAAGATAGACTAAGGTGATCAGGATAAGTCAAGACAAGTCAAGTAAAGCATCACATGTTCGAGATTCGTTGCATCGACTGTACTAGTATACTAAGCCCATATCACAAGTTAATCACGAAATAAATCCCATGGCCCAATATCATGAAATGACCCTGAAACGGGGTCTGACCCAAGTACGAGGTCCTACGGAGCGATTATCTAGTCGATCGGCTCCCTACAAGTTCTAGCTCGTCAAGTGTCCGTGTCATACGACTAATCACGAATGTAGTCACCTGTGCTGGGTCCACCTTCGGGTGTATCAGCCCTAGGGTGTCAACCTCTGACACGATTCAAGATGCACAGATAAATCTACGGATGCCCAGTGTCTGCCCCGGATACGTGCACGATCATAGTCCACCGAACCTACACTGGCGTACCCCACTGCCATCGTTCACCTCTTACAATCAGCCCAGTAATCGTGCCCCACCCGGCCTAGCCCCAGGGTACCTTGATACATCTAGAGGGTTACTGCTGAAAGGGGTCGTGTCTAGGGTTTCGCCTAATAGATTAAGTCATGTAATTCGTGACCTAACCCGCCTAACAGATTAAGTCATGTAATCCGTGACTTAATCCTTTTCCAGTCTAGTCATGTCAAGATGGTTACGTATGTCATTTCAGTTCGCGACTTAACCCGCCTACGTGTCATGTCAAGTTGGCTAAGTGTTGTCGTTTTCAAGTTCATGACTTAGCCCTACAAATCGTGTTCAAGTTGGTTAAGTTGTCTTTTCATGTTCATGACTTAACCCTAACTGGCATTAATTGATTCGTTAATGCACCGAACCACTCACATTGGATCCTATTGTTCATAGCCACTGGATTTGCCGGGCGGTTCCGGGCAGGTTTACGCTACGAACTCAACCCAACCTCGGGTTTCAAGCGCGATGTGACCAACTACCCACATTGGATCCTATTGTTTGTAGCCACTGGATTTGCCGGGCGGTTCCGGGCAGATTTACACTACAAACTCAACCCAACCTCGAGTTGGCCACTTTCTTGTTTTCTAAAGTCATGCCCATGTTCTTATCAGATTTTGCTATTTCCACATCATGTTCATATGTCAACTTCGTGCCCAACTAAGGCATGTTTAAAGTCAAGTTATGGCATGTTCAAGTCAAGTTTTCGTGCCATATTTCACGTTCTACTTATGCCAAATTTCACGGTTTATGATTATAATCAATTCAAGTTTTGCTTATTCTACCCAATCGTATCCCCAACGTATATAAACGTACTTCGTTCACAAGCATAAACAATTCATGAGATAAAGGGGAATAACACCAAACATGTGATAGGCATATGTGACAATTCCAACATCACTTGCATAATAAACAGGCTATAACATATCACATGGTTTCAATACTAGCATGATGATAACTTGGCATAGTAATGATTCCAACTTAATTTAACATGATGATTTCAACTTTACATCATAGGCATAATAATCATTGCGGGCATAATAATAATTTTATTACAAACATGAAACATTAAAGGCATAGTAATCCTAATAGGCATAGTGGATTCCAATTTAGCATTTTTAACATAATAATTCTCTTAGACATAATGATTCCAATTTATCATAATGATTCTCATCTAACATTATAAACATAATGGTTCCAACTTAGCATTTTTAACATAATGATTCTCAACTAACATTATAGACATAATGATTCCAATTTAGTGTTTTTAACATAATGATTCTCAACTAACATTATAGACATAATGATTCCAATTTAGTGTTTTTAACATAATGATTCTCAACTAACATTATAGACATAATGATTCCAATTTAGCATTTTTAACATATCTAACATTATAAACATAATAATTCCAACTTTTCATCATAACCTAGCAATACCCAATTTTTCATTAATCATGATGGGTATATTAACATCACAGGCATAATTCCATCAATAGTCATAGCCATGGTTTAATTAGCATCATAGGCATGGTTTAATCAACATAAAGATTTCAATAAACATAGTGATTCCATGGACATGTATTAGTCCAACTTGCCAAACAATTAAGCCCAAGTGATTCATAACAACATCAAAATCATGACAAGTTCAACTTGCAACGTTGCCATAGCAATATCCCCAAATTATAATTCAAAGATAAACAATATAAACAAAGGATTAACAATAGTTCCTAAATCCGGTTTCAATTCATGGCATGTCCATATTGTTTTAGCGTTTTTGCCTAAAAAGTAACATAGAACTTACAATATGAAGCAAATAATCCAAATAAAAATCCCAAATCAATTAGTCCCAAATTCGTTGTCTAAAGCGTCGTAGTTGTTGTAGCTTCTAGTTGTAGCCTTCAAGAATCGTCCTCCATCTTCTATAATTTTATTCTTTGTATTTTTAATTCAGAGCTCTAGGTTTAATGGCGGCGGCCTGAGGCTAAAATGAAATAGTATGATTTAGGCTAGGTCTAGGTGTTATTTTATAGGTGAATAGGGTGATTTAGAGCCTTCAGATCAGTCCAGAAGTCATCAGAATCGCACAGCTCGAATACACATCATCTAGCCACTCAAAAGAAGACACGTCACCTCAGAACACTCCAGAATTCGGTGCTGGATTTGTACGGGCGCACTTGGCAGGTGCGCCAGTGTATTTTTTGTACTGGCGCACTTCACAAGTGCGCCAGTGTATTCTGGACTGTTTTCGGTTTTTCTGCCTAACTTTGTTCGTCCATATCTTCTTCATACGGTATCCGATTTTCGAAAACTCGGACTCTATTTCGCGTATTTTTCCGAGACGAACGCAATGGCGTAACCTATTTCCCTTGATTTCATCATTTATAATTAATTATACTTTAATTCGTTAAGCTTAATGTTATAGAATTCATGGGGTGTTACATTCTCCCCCACTTAAAAGGATTTCGTCCCCGAAATCTTCAAGTTCAGGAAGAATGTACATCCTAACATCCAAACATCCATCTACTCATCCATCAAACACGAGCATCCATTGTCCTTAAAAAAAACTTCTAATGCTTTATGATCATATGCGAAGTGTGTGTATATGTTCCTTAGCTAATGCTAATGATCAGGCCTGATTGATCTTCTAAATGCAAAATATGTTTAGTGAAATGAATCCAATATGTGTGCAAATTTTTCCTATTATAATTCATAATTTCTACATGAGTGCTCGAACATTCAATCATATGCAACAACCAAATGATAGCACAACCAAGTTTCCAAAATAAACACTCATGCATATGCAACATGAAAATGTGTCTGAGCCAATCTAGTGCCTAATGTGTATTCATGCATCCACGAGCATACACTTGCGACCACTTGCAACCATTTCGCAATCATAACATGTTTCAATTACATGTTTACATCCAAAAAGATTCTAACTATGGTTCTCAAGATAGGATCGAGGAGAGAAATAAGATAAAACAAAGCATCTAGAATAGGTTAACGATGTACCGCCAGAAGGTCCGGTCCGCTTCTCAGGGCAGTCTTTGCTGATGTGTCCAGTCTTCCCACAATGAAAACATTCACCTTGCTTTCTCTTCCTCTTTCTACAATCCTTGGCTATGTGCCCTTCCGTACCACAGTAATTGCATTTCCTTTTATCACGTGAGTTGTTGTTCTTGCCTCCTTTCTCGGAGTCTACCTTCTTATTCTTAGAATCGTTGGGCTTGACCTCTTTCTTCCCTTGAGAGTTTTCTGCCTCTGTCTCCTTCTTGCCCTTATCTTCCTCGTTCAGCAATGCCATCTGCACCAACCTTTCGTACGTAGCTCCCATGGGTATATGGGTCATGGCCAAACTGTGTAATGGCTCATTCAACCCTTTGACAAAGCGGAGAGCCTTCTTGTGCGGGGTGTTGACTAGGTCCAGTCCGATCCTAGCCAGCTCATCGAATTGATTAACATACTCTTTGACTGTCATATTCCCTTGCTTAAGAAATAAGAATTTTTCCAACTGAAGACTTCTTTCATCTTCTGAGAGAAATTTAGCCTCAAACCTTGCCCTAAAGTCCTCCCATGTTTCCACTGGTCTTTCTGCATTAGTGACTTCCCACCAGTAGGAGGCCTCACCTTTTAGTAGCCACACTGCCAGTTGTACCTTCTGCCTATCTTCTACCTCAAAGATGACGAATAAGTCCTCGGTTTCCTTTAACCAATTCCTAGCTGCCACGAAGGACTCAGTTCCATGAAAGTCCTATCCTCCCATAGCTTTAAAATCTTTACATATCTTAGCAAAAGTGTTTCCCCGCGGAGGAGGTGGAGGAAGAGGTGCTGCTGCAGCTGGATGATTTCCTGCAGCTGGGGGAGGAGGAACGGTAGGGCCTGGCTGAGTGGCCCTTGCTTCTAAGATTCGTCTAAACCAACCAGGTATTGGTACACCCTCTGGAAAGTTAAGTTCTTCGGACATGCTGAAACAAGAAGGATAGATTCAAAACGAAGGATAAGAGATAATACCTATGGCTTTGGGGGACTTTGCCTTTTAAAAAAAAAAAATTTATCTTTTAAAAATGCTTCTTTAAATTTTCCTTTTGAAAATAAATTTTCAAAACTTTTTATCTTATCTGGTAAACCTATGCTCTGATACCAAGTGAAACACCCCACTTCCGTTAGGGTCACTCTCAAAGGGAATGCCCTAATTTTGGTGGAGGTTTATAAGTGTACGTCACAGATATACAAGACAGATATAATAACACATATTTTTGAACAGCGGAAAACAACAACTTTTATTTCTTCAAAATACGTGTTACACAAACCATGCCATAATACTTCCCAAAATCATAACTGTCTTGATTACATTATTTAAAGAAGCATGAAGAAAACATAAATAAACTGCAAAAGTCCCCTAATTGCTGTTCAAAGCCATAGTCCAAACGGAAAAAGATCCAAGCAATACATTCTTTCTCTTCAAGCTGGATGTGAAAACTGATCAAGCTGCGGTATTCCCTCCCTGAGAACCTGGGGGGGGGGAAACGAAAGAAAAAGAGGCGAAAGGAAAAGGGTCAGTCATAAAGACTGAGTAAGTTCTAGTGACTTTCAGTGTAGAAACGGTTAAAACAACCTATCATGTATGAACTGGAACTAAACTTAAGAATGGTGTCAAGGTGAACAAGATAGACTAAGGTGATCAGGATAAGTCAAGACAAGTCAAGTAAAGCATCACATGTTCGAGATTCGTTGCATCGACTGTACTAGTATACTAAGCCCATAGCACAAGTTAATCACGAAATAAATCCCACGGCCCAATATCATGAAATGACCCTGAAACGGGGTCTGACCCAAGTACGGGGTCCTACGGAGCGATTATCAAGTCGATCGGCTCCATACAAGTTCTAGCTCGTCAAGTGTCCGTGTCATACGACTAATCACGAATGTAGTCACCTGTGCTGGGTCCACCTTCGGGTGTATCAGCCCTAGGGTGTCAACCCCTGACACGATTCAAGATGCACAGATAAATCTACGGATACCCAGTGTCTGCCCCGGATACGTGCACGATCGTAGTCGACCGAACCTACACTGGCGTACCCCACTGCCGTCGTTCACCTCTTACAATCAGCCTAGTAATCGTGCCCCACCCGGCCTAGCCCCAGGGTACCTTGATACATCTAGAGGGTTACTGCTGAAAGGGGTCGTGTCTAGGGTTTCGCCTAATAGATTAAGTCATGTAATTCGTGACCTAACCCGCCTAACAGATTAAGTCATGTAATCCGTGACTTAATCCTTTTCCAGTCTAGTCATGTCAAGATGGTTAAGTATGTCATTTCAGTTCGCGACTTAACCCGCCTACGTGTCATGTCAAGTTGGCTAAGTGTTGTCGTTTTCAAGTTCATGACTTAGCCCTACAAATCGTGTTCAAGTTGGTTAAGTTGTCTTTTCATGTTCATGACTTAACCCTAACTGGCATTAATTGATTCGTTAATGCACCGAACCACTCACATTGGATCCTATTGTTCGTAGCCACTGGATTTGCCGGGCGGTTCTGGGCAGGTTTACGCTACGAACTCAACCCAACCTCGGGTTTCAAGCGTGATGTGACCAACTACCCACATTGGATCCTATTGTTTGTAGCCACTGGATTTGCCGGGCGGTTCCGGGCAGATTTACACTACAAACTCAACCCAACCTCGAGTTGGCCACTTTCTTGTTTTCTAAAGTCATGCCCATGTTCTTATCAGATTTTGCTATTTCCACATCATGTTCATATGTCAACTTCGTGCCCAACTAAGGCATGTTTAAAGTCAAGTTATGGCATGTTCAAGTCAAGTTTTCGTGCCATATTTCATGTTCTACTTATGCCAAATTTCACGGTTTATGATTATAATCAATTCAAGTTTTGCTTATTTTACCCAATCGTATCCCCAACGTATATAAACGTACTTCGTTCACAAGCATAAACAATTCAAGAGATAAAAGGGAATAACACCAAACATGTGATAGGCATATGTGACAATTCCAACATCACTTGCATAATAAACAGGCTATAACATATCACATGGTTTCAATACTAGCATGATGATAACTTGGCATAGTAATGATTAAAACTTAATTTAACATGATGATTTCAACTTTACATCATAGGCATAATAATCATTGCGGGCATAATAATAATTTTATTACAAACATGAAACATTAAAGGCATAGTAATCCTAATAGGCATAGTGGATTCCAATTTAGCATTTTTAACATAATAATTCTCATAGACATAATGATTCCAATTTATCATAATGATTCTCATCTAACATTATAAACATAATGGTTCCAACTTATCATTTTTAACATAATGATTCTCAACTAACATTATAGACATAATGATTCTAATTTAGTGTTTTTAACATAATGATTCTCAACTAACATTATAGACATAATGATTCCAATTTAGTGTTTTTAACATAATGATTCTCAACTAACATTATAGACATAATGATTCCAATTTAGCATTTTTAACATATCTAACATTATAAACATAATAATTCCAACTTTTCATCATAACCTAGCAATACCCAATTTTTCATTAATCATGATGGGTATATTAACATCACAGGCATAATTCCATCAATAGTCATAGCCATGGTTTAATTAGCATCATAGGCATGGTTTAATCAACATAAAGATTTCAATAAACATAGTGATTCCATGGACATGTATTAGTCCAACTTGCCAAACAATTAAGCCCAAGTGATTCATAACAACATCAAAATCATGACAAGTTCAACTTGCAACGTTGCCATAGCAATATCCCCAAATTATAATTCAAAGATAAACAAGATAAACAATGGATTAACAATAGTTCCTAAATCCGGTTTCAATTCATGGCATGTCCATATTGTTTTAGCGTTTTTGCCTAAAAAGTAACATAGAACTTACAATATGAAGCAAATAATCCAAATAAAAATCCCAAATCAATTAGTCCCAAATTCGTTGTCTAAAGCGTCGTAGTTGTTGTAGCTTCTAGTTGTAGCCTTCAAGAATCGTCCTCCATCTTGTATAATTTTATTCTTTGTATTTTTAATTCAGAGCTCTAGGTTTAATGGCGGCGGCCTGAGGCTAAAATGAAATAGTATGATTTAGGCTAGGTCTAGGTGTTATTTTATAGGTGAATAGGGTGATTTAGAGCCTTCAGATCAGTCCAGAAGTCATCAGAATCGCACAGCTCGAATACACATCATCTAGCCACTCAAAAGAAGACACGTCACCTCAGAACACTCCAGAATTCGGTGCTGGATTTGTACGGGCGCACTTGGCAGGTGCGCCAGTGTATTTTTTGTACTGGCGCACTTCACAAGTGCGCCAGTGTATTCTGGACTGTTTTCGGTTTTTCTGCCTAACTTCGTTCGTCCATATCTTCTTCATACGGTATCCGATTTTCGAAAACTCGGACTCTATTTCGCGTATTTTTCCGAGACGAACGCAATTGGGTAACCCATTTCCCTTGATTTCATCATTAATAGTTAATTATACTTTAATTCGTGAAGCTTAATGTTATAGAATTCACGGGGTGTTACAACACCTTTGCTAAGATATGTAAAGATTTTAAAGCTATGGGAGGAAAGGATTTTCATGGAACTGAGTCCTTCATGGCAGCTAGAAATTGGCTGAAAGAAACCGAGGACTTATTCATCATCTTTGAGGTAGAGGATAGACAGAAAGTACAACTGGCAGTATGGCTACTTAAAGGCGAGGCTTCCTACTGGTGGGAAGTCACTAATGCAGAAAGACCAGTGGAAACATGGGAGGACTTTAGGGCAAGGTTTGAGGCTAAATTTCTCTCAGACGCGGAAAGGAGTTTGCAGTTGGAAAAATTCTTATTTCTTAAGAAAGGGAACAAGACAGTTAAAGAGTATGTTAATCAGTTCGATGAGCTGGCTTGGTTCGGACTGGACCTAGTCAACACCCCGCACAAGAAGGCTCTCCGTTTTGTCAAAGGGTTGAATGAGCCATTACACAGTTTGGCCATGACCCATATACCCATGGGAGCTACGTATGAAAGGTTGGTACAGATGGTGTTGCTGAACGAAGAGGATAAGGGCAAGAAGGAGACAAAGGCAGAAAACTCTCAAGGGAAGAAAGAAGGTTTGCAGCCTACGAAGACAGACTTTAAGAAGGGCGGGAAAGGCAACAAAGAGAAGAGGAAGTGTAATTTCTATGGCAAAGTGGGGCACTTAGTGAAAGATTGCCAGAAAAAGAAGGCCAAGATGAATGGTGGGTGCTTTTCTTGCGGTGAGACAGGCCACATGGCTAAGGACTGCCCAAAGAAACGAGGACAGGAGCAGAAGGCTGGATCCACCTCAGGGGCACAAGTTCATGTGCTAGAGGCGCCACCTCTGCAACAGCGAGGTATAAATACTTCTGTAGAAAGTGTAGTTTACCTTTATGATCACCCCGTTCGCACTTTATTTGATTATGGCGCATCACACTCCTTTATCTCGTCTGCTTTAGTAGAATCTCTGCACCTAAAAACTAGTATGGTAGAGGACCCCTTAAATGTTTCA
Organism: Allium sativum; assembly: GCA_030737875.1. Taxonomy (NCBI): domain Eukaryota; kingdom Viridiplantae; phylum Streptophyta; class Magnoliopsida; order Asparagales; family Amaryllidaceae; genus Allium; species Allium sativum. The sequence goes on from JASFAX010007362.1 coordinate 15,711, forward strand.
AACCCAATTGGGGGCCCAGCTCATTTGTCTATGATCTGTTTGGGATTGAAAATTTTTATTCTAAGCGTAGAATTTAAATGTAGTGCCTTTGTTTTGGGCTTTTCGGGATATGGTTTGATTTTGGGCATGGATTGGCTATCCAGTAATGGGGCCATCCTCGATTGTGAGAAACGGGTTGTTAGGCTCCTAACCCAGCTCGGTAATACTTTGGAAATTTCTTGTAATCCCTCGTATGCAGTTATGCTTAGTTACCTTGAATCACTAGATGCCTCCGTTGAAAATTTGCAATCAGTTGGAGTGGTCCGGGAATATCCGGATGTCTTCGAAGAGGTGAAGGGCTTGCCTCCGAAGCGGGAGATAGACTTCCGCATATACCTTGTAGATAATGTAAAGCCCGTTGCGTTGCCCGTTAGACACATGGCTCCACGGGAAAGGAAAGAGCTCAGTAAACAGATTAAAGAGCTTCCAGAAAAGGGGTTCATTAGGAGGAGTATTTCAGAATGGGGCGCTCCAGTGGTGTTCACTACAAAGGCGGATGGTTCACTCCGTCTATGTGTTGACTATAGGGAGCTCAACAAGCTAACGAAAAAGAATAGGCACCCTCTCCCCAGAATTGACGATCTGTTTGATCAGCTTGTAGGAGCGTCTGTTTTCTCCCAACTCGATTTAGCGACCGGTTTTCATCAGCTAAGGGTGGCTGAAGATAGTATCGATAAAACGACATTCAGAACCCCAGACGGCTTCTTTGAATGGCTTGTCATGCCTTTCGGTTTGACAAATGCACCTGCTTACTTCGTGGACCTGATGAGTAGGGTATTCAGAGATTTCCTCAATAAGTTCGTAGTGGTCTTTGTAGACGATATCCTTATCTTCTCAAAGAATGAAGAGGAACATGCTCAGCACTTGAGGGCAATCATGGAAACTCTGCGAGTCCATCAGCTAAAAGCCAAATTCTCCAAATGCCACTTTTGGAGAGAAGAAGTGAGGTTCCTTGGGCACATAGTATCCAAACAAGGGTTAGCAGTGGACCCTGCTAAGGTAGTGGCGGTACAAGATTGGAAGACACCAAGGAATGCAACTGAGGTCCGAAGTTTTCTAGGACTAGCAGGTTTCTATCGAAAGTTTATAAAGGATTTTGCGAAAATCTCAGCTCCGCTCACAAAGTTGACCAAGAAGAATCTAGTGTTCAATTGGGACTTGGATTGCGAGTTTGCTTTCCAGCGACTGAAAAGGGCTCTTACAACAGCCCCAGTTTTGACGTTCCAGATGGAAGCAAGATGTTCACCGTTTATACAGATGCATGTGGGACAGGGCTAGGCGCTGTCTTAATGCAAGAAGGAAGGGTAGTAGCTTATGGCGGAAGACAGTTGAAAGTGCACGAAAAGAACTACCCGACCCACGATCTTGAATTAGCTGCCATCGTCTTTGCACTCAAGTCTTGGCGACACTATCTCCTAGGTGAGAAGTTTGAACTTTACACTGACCATAAATCGTTGAAATACCTTTTCTCGCAGAAGGACCTTAACTTGAGGCAACAGAGGTGGATGGAGTTTCTTGCCTCATATGATTTTGAGATCTCCTATACTTCGGGCAAGGGCAACGTAGTGGCAGACGCGTTGAGCCGAAAGAAACTGACCCTAAGCCCGCTGTTTGTTGAAAGACAAATCCTAGAGTTTATAGCCAGCTTCGACTTTAGGCCTTCCTCCGATTTTGTACCAGGCTTGCTAGCATCTCTCGAAGTACGCCCGACTTTAATGGACTCGATAGGGACAACACAACGCGAGCACCCTCAGCTTGTGGAGATGATTGATAGGCTAATTAGGGGTGAGACTTCAAGTCACCTCAACAGATACTCCATCGACGATAAGGGTTGGCTAAGGCGATACGGAAGACTATGCGTCCCACAGACAAGGGATTTATTAAAGAAGGTTCTCGAGGAAGCACATCACTCCAAGATGACGATACACCCAGGCGGCGATAAAATGTACAAGGACATAATAAGAACTTTCTTTTGGAACGGCATGAAGAAGGACGTAGCAGAATTTGTCTCTAAGTGTATGGTGTGCCAACAGGTTAAGGCGGAACAGAAAAAGCTTGGCGGTCTGCTACATCCTCTAGAGGTCCCGCAGTGGAAATGGGATAGCATCTCAATGGACTTCATCGATGGGCTGCCTAGGTCTAGGAGAGGCAACACTAGCATTTGGGTAATAGTGGATAGGCTTACTAAAAGCGCCCACTTTTTACCCGTCAAAAGTAAAAGAACTGCCTCATCCCTAGCATCTCTTTACCTCAAGGAAATCATTCGACTCCATGGAATACCATCCAGCATTGTTAGCGACCGAGACCCTATCTTCACCAGTGAGTTTTGGCGGAGTCTGCAAGAAGCGGTAGGCACACAGTTATGCTTGAGCACAGCCTATCATCCCCAAACCGACGGCCAAACAGAAAGAGTGAACAGATTTTTGGAGGACCTTTTAAGACTGTGCATCCTTGACTTCGGAGGGACGTGGGAAGACCATCTTCCTTTGGTAGAATTTGCCTACAACAACAGCTATCAAGCAACCATCAGAATGGCGCCCTTCGAAGCTTTATATGGAAGACCGTGTCGATCACCCACTTGTTGGTGGGAGTCTACTGATAAGCTCATACTTGGACCAGATATGATCCGAGAGACTTCAGAAAAAGTAGACTTAATACGAAGAAGGATGAAGACGGCCCAAGACAGACAAAAGTCCTACGCCGACAAGAGGAGGACCGACCTTGAATTTGAGGTTGGGGACAGAGTTTTTCTTAAGGTATCTCCGCTAAGGAACGTTGTTCGTTTTGGAACCACAGGAAAGCTAGCACCAAGGTTCGTAGGGCCATTCCCTATCGCTGAGAAAATTGGGAAAATGGCCTATAGATTAGAGCTACCCGAAAAATTGGCCGGAGTTCACAACGTCTTTCACATTTCACATCTCCGAAAATGTCTACATGAGTCTGCTGAAGTGGTAGAGCCAAATATCCTAGAAGAAGCTGAAGTGGAACGCGAGGCAACCGTAAGGAAAGTTCCAACCCGCATATTAGGAACGGAAGTGAAGAAGCTACGCAACCGCGAAGTCAAGCTCGTCAAAGTTCAGTGGAGCGACGCCGAGGGAGACGCAACTTGGGAAACTGAAGCTAGAATACGCGCTGCCTACCCTTTTCTTTTTGAGGGTACATCTTTGGTCTTTCCTTTTTCCTTAAGTTGCGCTTTTATCTATCTTTTTAGGTATATCTCCTCGACCCTATCTTTTAGGTAGAAACCCTTTGGATGGAAACATGTAATTGAAACATGTTATGGATGATGATTGCAAGTGGTTGCAAGTGATTGCTAGTGGTTGCTCGTGGTTGCATATACACACACAATCTAGGTTTTAGATCGGCTCAATCACTTCATATTGCATATGCATATATGTTTGCATTCGCATATGGTTGAACTTTAATATGTTGTCATATGGATGTTGCATTTGTATGAATGATTGTGCACTCATGTAGAATCATGAATAGGAGGATTTGCATACATAATGGATTCATAGCGCTTACATAATTCGCATTAAGGAGGTCAACTGAATCAGTAGACCGCCTGATTTTGCATTAGATAAGTACATGTACACACACACTTCGCATATTATCATGAAGCATTAGAAGTTTTTTAAGGACAATGGATGCTCGTGTTTGATGGATGAGTAGATGGATGTTTGGATGTTAGGATGTACATTCTTCCTGAACTTGAAGATTTCGGGATGAAATCCTTTTAAGTGGGGGAGAATGTAACACCCCGTGTATTTTATAACAGTGAAATTCACAAATTAAAGTATAATCAATTTCAAATCAAAGTATTAAGGGAAACGGGATATGCCATTGCGTTCGTCTCAGAAAAATACGCGAAATAGAGTCCGAGTTTTCGAAAAACGGAGCCAGTATGACCAAATTATGGCCCGATGAAGTTTCAGAAAATTCAAATTTCGAAAACAGATTTGAATTTCAGCCCAATCAGAGTAGGCGGGAAAATTCCCGCCCAAACCCACCAGGTCGACCTGGGGGTCGACCCTAGGGTCGACCTGCCAGGCCAGGTCGACCTGGGAGTCACCTAGGTGTCGACCTGCCCTAGGCAGGTCGACTCTAGAGTCGACCTGGGGGTCGACTGGGGAGTCGACCTGGCCCCTTGAGCCAGGTCGAACCCTGCCCACCCTGGCTGGCCTAGTCTATGTTTGGTCGATTTTCTGAGCCTTGCCTTGTCACTAGGGCTAGGTTTCAGCTCCTGGTTGGTCTCTCCTTTGAACGAACGGCTATTATTGAACGAAGCTTCATCGACGGTCTAAATCAACTCACAAACTCTATAAAAGGGACCTAAGACTAACCCTAATTCACTTAAACTAAAATGGAGATGAGACCGTCATGCTGCTGAGGAGAGACTGAGGATAGCCGTCAGAAATAGAGAGACAATTAGGGGATAAATCAGAAGCTTAAAGCAACGTTAATCAAATTAAAGCAACGCCTACAACAAAGGATAGCATCTCCAAATTCAGAATTCAGATTCCTGAATTGAAGATTCGTCATACGTTGTAAGTAGAGTGCTATTCCGATGTGAATTAAATAATTGTGTTGATTTGTGTAAAGTAAGAAATGGAATTGTGGCGATAATAACCTATTATTTGTATGTTGCTTTGATGCTAAACGATTTGGGAATATTATGGTATACGATTGGATATTTGCAAGTACGCGATTTGCGTTGGAAGTTAACAACGAAATGGAATTGTGGCGATAATAACTTATATTTGTATGTTATTTTGATTCTAAACGATTTGGCAATGCTATGGTGTACGATTTGATTCATACAAGTATATGGTTTATGTTGACAGCCACATGTTGTGGAATTTTAATTGGGATTCATGCAAGCATATGATTCATATTGAAAACTACATGTTTGTGGTAGTTATTTACAACACCCATTTGATAAATGCAAGTATATGATTCATGTTGAAAATAACAATTATATGTTGTAATAGTTTATTTGAAATTCATGCAAGTATATGATTTATTGTTATGCCAACATGATGTATAATTCTATGGTCATCTTTAGTGTAATTTGATCCACTTAAGTATTATGATTCATATGAAGGTTATGTTGGAATTGGCATCATAGTTCAAGTATAAAAATCATGATTTTGTGATAGTGACAAAAGCAAGCGTCTTTGTAAGCTTGTATTAATTTTATGAACATGACTAAACTATGTTTGTTATTATGCCTAGTTGAAAACATGTTTTTAGGCTTATGTTGTTATCATAATCATATGATAATATATTTGGCACATAAGTTACATTAGAATTACACTAGAATTACATCCCACTTACAAGTTACATAGATAGGATAAAAATCATGATTATATGAATAGTAGGATTCATGTTCAGTTATGTTTATGCCAGGACTATATGAATAGAAGGACTCATGTTCAATTATGATTATGCCATAATTATATGATTAGAATGGTTCATGTTTAAGTATTATTTATGCCATGACTACATGAATAGAATGATTCATGTTTTGTTTATACCATGATTATGTGAATAGAATGATTCATGTTTAAGTATTGCTTATATTATATGTTGTTACAATTGCAAGTTCACATATGCCTACCTTATGTTAATTGAATCGTTATGTTGCAAGTTCATGCGTTCACACTCCCCTTTTTATGTTACCTTATAAACACCACGTTATAGCCTCCCCTTTTCATATGGCTAAATTGGGTTTAAGTATTAAACCCAACACACCTTACATTGGAGCGAACGTATAAAATGGGGGTAATGACGTTTGGGCTAAAATATAGAACATATGTGTTGGCATGTTTGACGCACGCCAACAACCTTGAAAAACAATTAAGTGGCATAAATAAATCTTAATCAATAAAGATGAATTTGAATAATGGGTCGCAAATATTTACATATAAAAAGAAAAGAGACAAAATATGTAAATGTAGAAAATACGATGTGTTTAACCCGAGGTTGGATTGAGTTGTGATGTAAACCTGCCCGGAACTGCCCGGCTGTCCAGTAGTCACAACAATACCTATCCAATGTGGGTGGTTAAACACGGAGCCCAATAAGGACCCGAGGTTAGACTGAGTTGTGGCGTAATACTGCCCGGACCCAACCGACAACAGGCAGCCACAACAATACCTGTCTAATGTGAGAGGTCGAGGCTTTAATAAGACAATTAAGGCTGAGTCAGAATTGATAGGATTAAGTAAATTATCTTAATACTTAATCAAAATGGGACATGCTAAACTAAACAGACTGATTGGGGGTTAGGTTTATAAAACACTTAACCAACTTAGCATGTTGGCTAGAAATAGAAAAACTAGTAGCGGGGGACCCTTTTCAGCAGTAACCCTACAAGGCGTATCATGATACCCTGAAACTAGGCAGGGTGGGGCACGATTACTGGGCTGACTGTAAGAGGTCAAATCGACGGCGGTGGTGCAGCAGTGTAGGTTCTAACGGGGTGCGGACGTGCACACAATCCGGAGCAGAAAAATAAGGCACTGGGCACCAGTAGCATACCTGTGCATTCTAGGGTTGTGTCGGGCCGCCACCATGGGACTTGATACACCCCATGGTGGGACCAGCATAGGTAACTACAACATCGGGGGCCGTAAGACACATGTAACTATGCGAGTAGGAGCCGATCATCATAAAATGGATCACTTCACCCTGGTTATGGGGTGCCTGTTGGGAACTAGTTTATATGGGTATAGAGATTAATATGGGGTACGATAGTATATTCGACCCTAGACAACTTAACTTGGTTTATGGAGCTTTCCCATTTCTAGTTTATACTTACCATACCCAGTTCTTTATTCATAGACTGAATAGTCCTAGACTTACTCAGGCTTTATGTCTGACTCTACTTTTCTTTCGTCTTCTTTTTTTCCGTTCCCCCCCAGGTCCACAGGGAGGGAACACCGCAGCTTGACCAGCCTTCATATCCAGCTTGAAGAGAAAGAATGTATTGCTTGGATCTTTTCGTTTTGGACAACAATTATGGGACTTTTGCAGTTTATTTATGTTTTCTTTATGATTCTTTAAATAATGTAATCAAGACAGTTATGAAGATGTTATGTTTTTGGAAGTATTGTAAGACAATTATGGTATGGTTGGTGTAACACGTATTTTAATGAAATAAAAGTTGATGTTTTCCGCTGTTCAAAAATATGTGTTCTTATATTGTCTTGTATATCTGTGACTTATACTTATAAACCTCCACCAAAATTAGGGCATTCCCTTTGAGAGTGACCCTAACGGAGGTGGGGTGTTTCACTTACTGCTTACTATTCTATTATATACTCTACATCATATTCTCCATACTACACGATCCAATACCGCTGCATAGCCTCTTTCAATTGGTATCAGAGCAAGGTCATCCTATAACCGTAACACCGTTATTTGATATTTTGATAAAATGGAGAATAACCCAAGTACTAGCTCAACTACTTTTGCCGAAGGACAATCTACTCAAAGACCACCACTATTCAACGGACTACACTACAACTACTGGGCTACAAGAATGAGAATTTATATGCAAGCAAGTGGTTTTAGTGCGTGGAATGCAACTCAAAAGGAGTTTACAGCTCCTACTACTGAATATGCAACTTGGACAACTGTTCAAAAAGATGAAGCAAATGCAAATGCAAAAGCTATGAACGTGCTATACTGTGCTCTTGATAGAAATGAATTCAATCGAGTTAGCATATGTACATCGGCTCATCAAATTTGGGAAACACTTAAGACTGTGCATGAAGGAACAAACAAAGTCAAGCAAACAAAGATTTCAATGCTCAAGAATCAATTCCAGAACTTCAAAATGAGACAAAATGAGACTATCAATGAAATGTATTCAAGATTTCAAGATATTTTGCATGCATTGATAGGATTAGGAGAAAAATATAGTGATTTTGATATTGTATCAAAAGTACTAAACAGTCTCACTGATGAATGGGAACGAAAAGTGCTAGCTATTGAAGAAGCTAATGATTTATCAGCCATGAAGCCAGAAGAACTCATAGGGAATCTTATGTCTTATGAAGTAAATCTTCAAGCAAAAAGAGATATAGCTCAAGAAAAAAAGAATGTGGCATTTCATGCTGATAAAGAGGACTTTGAATCAGAAGATGAAGATATTGCGTTCATTGCCAAAAACTTTAAGAAATTTCTAAAATATAGAAAAGGAAATTTCAAAAAGAATACTTCAAATAAAGCTTCATCTTCAAAATCTGGATGTTTTAACTGTCATAAGAAAGATCACATGGTAAAGGATTGTCCATAACTAAAAGAAAATCAGAAAAGCTTCTACAACAAAAACAAGAAAGATAAATTCAAAAAGAAAGCATTCTCTGTCACATGGGACGACTCAGACTCAGAATCATCAGATAGTGACAGTGATAGTGACAGTGAGCAAGCAAATGTATGCTTTATGGCTCAAGAATCCGAGGCTCAAGAATCCGAAGTGAGTAATTTATCTTATGAAGAATTAATTGAAGTCAATGTTGAATTCTTAAAAAATATAAAAATTCTAAAGAAAAAGCTTAAAGAAACTCGTGAAAATCAGAACAAAGCTGAATTTGAAAGAGATATGTTAAAAGATGAAAAGATAATTCTAGAAGAAGAACTTGAAAGAGTTCAAGAAACTCTTACGAATTCGGATAGTCAGCTTTCTCTTTTGAGTCAAAAAATTGAAACTCAAAAGACGAAAAATGATGAAATTAGTTATGAAAATCATTTGTTGAAAATTAGAGTAAAAGAACTAGAATTAGAAAACAAAAGTATTCAAACTAAGTTAGAAAACATTTCAAAAAATGTTTCAAATTTTAACAAGGGTAGAGAAAATTTAACAAGAATCATAGAAAACTCTCAACCCTCTTCAAACAAAAATGGTTTAGGATTCAAAAATGAATTAAAATTTCCTCCAAAGAAAAATGCAAAGTTTAGGAGGAAAATTAATGCAAAACTAAAATCCACAAAAACAATTAATAAAATTAAGATATGGGTTCCAAAAACTAACAATAGTTTGATTAGGAAGAAGCACATTAACTCATTTATGGAATCTGTGCATAATAATGAAAATTATTTATATAAAAGGGATACTAAACCTAATTGGGTTTGGCTTCCTAAGACCTAACTCTTAGGACCGTATCAAAAAGTGGGTACCAATGTGCTTATTAATATTTTTTTTGCTACTACTTTGCACAAAACTTCAGTATGTGCTACTTATGTTACGTTGGTATCCTACTCTCTGTTTAATTATTTGTTTCTACATATGTTTCTCTGTGTGTTGTGTGTATACTTAACATCTCTAATAAGTATTCTTTTTTGTCGAATGAAAAAGGGGGAGAAACATGTTATATAATATGCATATTGACAGGGGGAGTTTATATAGTTGTCATTAGTCAAAAAGGGGGAGAATGTTACATCCCGCTACACAGCGTTTTGACTATGACAACTATACATAAACATACATATTATTGTCTAACCTTGTTTTGCAGGAAGCCATTTGACAAACAGATTCAAGAACACAATAAACGAAGAATAAATACGTTATAAAGGTCTGTTAGTCCTAGATATTAATGTTAAAGTCTTCCTTGATGATCACACACACACATTTTATATGTATATAGCTTCTCTTATATAAATTAAGCAAGGAATAGTCTGATAACAGAAAACAGACGTCTGGTCTGAAATTTTCAGACGTCTGTTTGCTGAAACAGAATGTTTTTAAATACAATATTTAGACGTCTGGTTGATATATTTCAGACGTCTGAAATGCCCCCGAAATACACTGTTTCCT
>JASFAX010007363.1:0-25571 GCA_030737875.1 Allium sativum
GGGCCAGTTTAAAATTTTTATTTTGGCAATTTTAGCGAATTTTGAACATTTAAAATGAATTATTTTAAATAATATCGACAAGAAAATTTATTTTGAATAGAATTTGAACGTATATATTATATACGCCGTCGTTAGAATATAAATAATTATATATAATTATAAATAGAATTGAAAATGGCGTGGTAGTTCGATAATTCGATTTCAAACTTCAATTGAATGTACCGGGTGCAAAACAAACCGGATTTTAGTGAAACCAAAAATAATAGAATCTAATTGTGAATATCTTTCCAACGAATCTGAAAGATCGAAATTTCATAGCGGGAATCAAAAGATATGTCCAGTTGAAAATTCCGAATAGTCGCTATGCAATTCAGGCCCTTACAAATGGGAATTTTGCAAACGATCTCGGGTTTCGACGAAACCACTTTTGTTGGATCCATGATGTCAAATTATTCCTAGATTCCAAATTTCATAATTTTTCAAATCAATATGTGAGCGTGGCAAAGGAAAACGCGTTTGACCAGTTTAAGTTGATTTTAATCGACTGGAAAATGGCCATTTTTCCAACGGTCTCGGAATTCGACGAAACTAGTTTTGTTAGGACCGTATCGTCAATACGAAGCTAGAAAATATTTTTCAAGAATTTTTAAAGTTAGTATGTGACCCCGGTAAAATGAAATGTGCGTTCAAATTCAATATATATAGTTATATGTTGATTTTGGCGAAAACTGATCGGAACAGTCGAATCAGCTTGCGATACATATCCCATTATGTTCGGAATGGGGGTAAAACGTTCTGAACGACAGGCGGTGGGCCTCGTTTAGATGTCGTATGAAAAAGTCAACTTTTTGAAATTAAATAATTAAAAATAAAATCCTTCCTCTCTCCTCCCCTTCCTCCTTTATACTATCAGCCCCCCCCCCCAGTTCGATATAAAACCAAAAGCAGAAAAGAAAAAAAAAAACAAATCGCTCCACCAGCGATGGCCCCTCCCGCCGCCGCCAGGAGATCGCCGCCTCCGGCGAGGTAGCGCCGCACCCCCACCCCCTGTCGCGCCCTCCTTCTTCTTCCTCCGCCCCTCCTCCAGCGCGTCGCGCGAATCCCCATCACCCAACCCCTTTGTACCCGTCGCCCCTGAGCCACCGCCGCCGGCTAGGTAAGGCACCCCCGCCGCCTGCCCCCCCTCTTCGACAGCTCGCGCCCTGCTCCTCTCTCTTCTATCCCCTTTAAAACCTTACAGACCCGCGAGCTCGAGCAGACAACTCCCGCCCTCTTCCTCATGAAGCCCTAAAGCCCCCTTTTCTGAAATTCAAAAGTAAGTCTTATTTACTTACTTAATTTTATTTTTTTAGTTTTCTTTTATTTAAATTTAGTATAGGAAAAAAATCTGATTTTTTTTATATAAATGTGCATGGATATTAAATTTGGTTTTTTAAGATTAGATTTTTAAAATAGAAAAGATTAGATTTTTAAAATAGAAAAGATTAGATTTTTAAAATAGAAAAGATTAGATTTTAAAATAGAAAATATTAGATTTTTGAAATGAAAAAGGCGAAATCTTTATATTAGAAAAGGCGAAATATTTTTATATATTGAATAGCGAAGTAAAAATTCGATTTTTATATATTGAATAGCGAAGTAAAAATTCGATTTTTATATATTGAATAGCAAAGTAAAAATTCGATTTTTATATATTGAATAGCGAAGTAAAAATTCGATTTTTATATATTGAATAGCGAAGTAAAAATGTGATTTTTATATATGTAGTGGCTACGGGCAACGAAAGTGACAAGAGGCGAGAACGACGAAGATTTCTATAAAAGGAGTGTCGTGGAGTTGGGATAGCTATTGGTGAGAACTTCTCACTCTAAATTTCTTTTTCTAGTTATATATATATATATATATATATATATATATATACACATACTAGGATGCAGACGGTGCTTAGCAGCACCCGACACCCGCCATCCACAGACCATGGATGGCTTGTTTGTTTGATTGATATGTTGTGAAAATTGTTTGTGATGTTGATGTGAAATCGATAATAAAATGTAGATGGTTGAAATAAATATTTTATCGTTAAAAATATAATTTTTAACGTGAATGTTAATAAATAAATATTTATAAACAAATCGACCGATTTGTTTATATACACTGATTTGACTGATATTGATTGGGATGATAAATTTTACACATCGCCCAACTGCACGAATAAAAATACGTGTTTATTGATTTGAAACCCCACACGGGTGTTGGGATGATATTTGGCGTACACTAATCCCAATTATTTAATTATATGTCGATCGATTGGTCGACAGACTGTGTAAGCGTTGATTATTTATATTTGATGCTTATGCAGTTGTGTGGTGCACCTTGGATGATGGTTTATTGTTTATCGGTGCTATTATATACATGTGTTGTATGGAATCCATATAATTAATGTTATATGGTGATTGATTGGGCCTCATTCCAATCGGGAAAATAATGAATATTATAAAAGAAAACTCATGTGTTGAATATAAAAATAGTCATGTGTTGACGATGTTCATGTGTTGAAATGATTCATGTGTTGAGTAAAATATCTTAAATAATAAAATTTATATCTTCATCATATTTAAATTAGAAGCTACTTCACGGTGGAGTCTAATTAAAAATCAAACGATAGATACCATAATTTTATAAAATATTTTACATAACAAAAATAGTGATGTGTTGACAGTACTCATGTGTTGAGATTAGTCGTGTGTTGAAAGAAATATAGGTTCATGTGTTGAATAGAATAAATATTTATTTGTTGAATAGAATAACGAATTTATTGAAATATATAAAGTCATGTTGATTGGAGTTGCGCTATTTTGACGTGAATGATATTTATATCGATTATATTCGTTTTTATAATGAATATCGAAAAGGAAGTGATTTCAAAATATAACGTTTTGAAAATATTATCATTTATATAGTAATGATATGAAATATTAAATTTTGATTTGAAATTGAATGTAGCGTTGAAATGGTTTTGAAAACGAATTTAGAACTATTTAAAAAATTCATTTTAAAAAGGAAATCGACGAAATATACATAATAAATATATATTATATATATAATGGCCTGAATAGAACGCGCCGCGCCGCGGCAGTTCGCGAATTTCGACCATTGACTTCGAATTGACGTTGCGGGAGATCCGACCGTCGGATTCTCCTAAAACCGGAACCGTTGGGTTCGTATCGAAAAGAGCTTTCCAATGAATATTATAAATTTGAAATCTAACGGTTGGATTTGGAATTATGTCCAAATCAAATTTGAAAAAGGTCGCTGTATGTGCATTTCGATGGCCGTTGATGGAAATCGACTATATGGGCCTTGATAAAATTATTAAAAATATCTATAATTTGTGTAAAATCATAAGAAATGATTTGGGAAAAATTGGGCTGAAAAATTCCATATTTGAAAAGATTAAAATAGATTTTTATCGAAACGAACTAGTTTTGAACTAGAATTAAAATCAATTTATTTTTGAAATAAATAAATTGAATTTGAAAGTGATTTTAAAAATAATCAATATTCCTAATACGTGGATTGGACTGGAGTTGAATCGAAATTATCTTCAGAATATTTCGATGTTGGATTTCGTGACTATACAGATATTGTTATGGGAATTTGAAAGATATATTTTATATCGTTATTTCCAATACGATATTTGTTGGTTTCAGAATTTGATATTGAATATAAGCCGGTATATTTTCTATTCAGAGCCTTGTATTTAATATCAAATGGGATTTGGGTTTATCGTGAATCGTGTTTTAGATTACATTGGTTCTTTAACCCAGTTAAAGACAGGATGTTAATTTTTGAAAAGATTAAAACTAAGTAGAGTTTTAATGAATCTTTAATTAGATTAAAATGTGAATTGATAATTTAAAGTATCGAATCTGAAAAGGGATCGAGAATGGAGTACCACCAGTTTTGCTCCAATGCGATAGTTAAATCTTTAATTAGATTTGAACGTAAAATGGTAATTAATTTTACCGATAACACCTTGGTGTTAGATATGGAGTATTACCAGTTTTGCTCCATGGGATGAATAGGTTGGGATTGGGAAATAAAATAAATAATTACTTCGGTGTGGTTCGCTAATCCCGACTAGTTTGAATTGATATCCAAAGGAAGATAAAGGATAAATTTAGAAGAATTTATCTTGGATAAAATTAATGGGAACCTATTCCCTAAAAATGTGATTTTGTGAATAAAAGAATATTCTGAATTGGAATGAGGCGTTCGTTGTGTTTGTGTAACATTTGCTTATCATATACGTGGGTTATTCAGAAAGGTCGGGTTTATACCCATTCTGAATAACCGATTCGACGAGATGTCGAAGATGAAGACGGTGGTTGAAGACCGGAAGTCTTCACATCGTTTGGGTGATTACTGATGATCTTGATTGGGCTGTACACCCAAGATGAGGGAAACAGTTGGTGATCGTCCAGACGTACTTGGAGATCGATGGATATGCGAGAAAAGTGCCTCCGGTTTCGTTCAGACCCAGAACAAACTTGTAAATGGATTGTGTGTCTGACATTGGATTTTATTCTGTGTTGATTGATCTCTATTAAATATACATCTGTTTGGCGGCGGAGAATTTATTCTCTTGCTTAACGCCCTTCTCTGAGACGTACGAGCTCAGAGGTTGTATATCGATGGACATCAGTCGCATGGAGTGAATTGCCAGTGTGGCACGCGTGAGTGGCAATTGATCAAGGCTTCTGTTGAAAAGCAAAGTCTTGTGGTTGATGATCAAAGCACGGCCTGTGTGGCGTAGCTTTGTGTATAACGTGAATTCGCGAGCCTCACACCTCGGTATGAGTCAAAAATGGGATACGGACAAAAGGAGTGCACGGCGTTTCTTTCTAGCTAGGGTGGTGTCAGTGACCTACCAGCCCTGACATTTATATACTTTTCACCTGTATGGTTGTTGGATACGAGGCGCCACGGATATAGGTCTGTAAGGACCGGGAAACGTGTGTTCAGGAATAACTAATCATCAAAAGTAAGGGAGGACCGGCCTTGGAGGTTCCAAAGGATCATAGTGGGGTCCTGAGGCATTGCTAGAGTGTCTCGAACGCGGAGAGGAGCTTGCCCCTTGCCTCGGCTCATGACGGAATCCAATTTCCAATACGTGATATTGCGGTTTTAATTCTAGAACTAGTATGGCGACATGATAGATGGTACCCATGCCGCCTATGATTGATATTTATGATTGAAAATTTTTGACACTATACACCTATGATAGTATCAAATGATTTGTTTTAAACGTATCAAGCATTATTTGGCTATTATAAGGGAAAACCCTATCCTCCGGCTTGCGTTGCATTGTGTGATGGGACCTGGGTCCTATAATAGCTTCATTTTTCCAAAGAGCATTGCGCTGTTTTGTTATGTGCACTAGTGTTCTTGGGAGGAAACCCGTTCCATGTTATACGGCGTGGTCCCTTGAATCACTCTCTTTCAAAGTAAAGTTTTAAATAACTGTTTTAGTTCTCACACCAGTCACATGACTGACCTGGAGTTTATTGTTTTAACCTAAACTCTGGGTGCCCCTATTTTCCGCACGGGCAGCTAGTAGTTTTGGTTTTGCAGATTTATATTCACAGGGTCCTGATTTACAGCTGGAACGATGCTCGGAAAGCTCTGTATCTGTGTATTACTTTCAGTTGTGTTTTATATTGTTTTTCCGCTGCTATGTAATTTATTGTAATCTCTGATATTTATTGAATGTAATTTATTCATTTATACTCTGTATATTCTTGTATCTGATGGAATTGTTGTAATAACAATGAAATGTTCTTCCGTCTGCATTCCATTCTGTCCTGTTCTCAAAACGATCAGGGGTTTCGAACGGTCTTAATCGGTTTAACGATCGATTCGGATCGAGCGGAATTCCTTGCCGTTACACGTCCTATCCCAATTCCACCCGTTCTTCATCTCGAACGATGCCTTCAACGAGACGGTAACAAACCCAACGCAAGCTACTGCTGCTCAGAAACGAGCACCCACCAAATCGAATCGCACCAAGTAAACCAGGTCGAAATGAAGCTGTAAACCCACAGATTTTCAGTGTACAAGTTTTGGGATTTATGAAATTTTTCTTTGATTTGAGGAGTCCCGGAACTGGCGGCTTGTTTTCGCTGTGTTGAGGAGGATGGAAATTAGGTTAAGGTGGTGTTAATAGGTTATTATATAGGGTGTTTTCATTTTGATTAAGAAGGGGGTAACCATCCACGTTTTTCTTCTTTTGAGGCCACCCAAAACTTGCGGCTAAAAACGTGAGGCGTGGCCTTCTTCTGATCATAGAAAATGAGAAATATCTTAGGGTTTTAGAAGGAGTTGTATTTATATACATACGTTTACTTATTTAGGGTACTTCATTTCGTGGAATTTCGTTTGTTTTTACGAACTGCTATAGACAGAAATAACCATACCGTTGTGTCGAGATGGGTGTCCCGATCCCAAAAATATAATAATATCGGTAGATTAACTCATATTGTGAAACCCCGAAATGTCGATACAGGGTGCCAAATACTCCAAATAAAAAGCTGCTTATTTAATTAATTAAAAATTACCATAAAATTCTAAAAATTAAATTATCGTTATGTCTCAAAAGAACCTCGTCTAAATTCAAACCCGATATTCAAATATTTTGAAAACCCTTTTATAACGTAAATAAAGCGTTGCAAATTATAAAGGAATTCCACAACGACTTTTCTGAAATTTGATTTGGACGCAAATCAAAATCTACCCGACTGAATCCCGATTTTTCTCTTCCACTAGAAAAATATACTTCACCAGCTCCATACATTTCTTGTTTCATAAAAATCCGATATAAAACGAACCCTGTATATCCAGTTGAAGTTCAAATCGCCAAATAGCGATCTACCGCGCCATTTCAAGCTCGATTATAATTATATTATAATCTACATGTTCAACTGTCGTCGAATGAATATATTTGTTCATATAATTCAACTCTAAACTGAACTATATATTTTAAATAATCCTATTCACATTATATTGTGAATTCCACTATTTTTTTGATTATTTCTGAATTAAATATATTATTCTATTATTTAAATAAATTAAATAATCCATATAATTTAATTTAACGACCATTTGAATTCTAAACCATTATTTATATAATTAAATAAATTATATATCACCGAAAAATGCGGGTCATTAAATTCTTCCCCACTTAAAATAATCTCGTCCTCGAAATTGCTAAGGTAGAAATCAAACCCTATTAACTGGTTAGAACTTATTTGTTCACTTCTTAACTTCAATCTCAACTGAACCAATTAAATTTTAATTAAAATATTAATTAATCCTTATCAACGAAAATTTTCAAAAATACTGAAAATTTTCTAACACCTTAACTTTCCGAAAAATGTCGCTAGCACCTCCTTTATACTGGTCAATCGGTAAAACTACTACTCGCTTCTCTAGGCCATCTCCAACCCAAAAGAAAATCAAACGGCCAAGCGGCTTGCCAAATCAGGCTCATAAATTTTATATCCAATAGAAATATAAACTTGTACCTTTTGTCGGCATATCATTTATATCCTTTCCACCTGTTATCAATTCAGCAGATACAAGGGTCATCCCAATCAAATTCCAATCTGTTTTTATCCACAAATCCAACCATTCGCTTATACCTAAGCCGAATTCAATTTCAAATCAAAGTTCCATTTTCGATTTTTAAATTCTTAACTCATCAATCCAATACCATTTCAGATTCTATCTCACAATTCAAAATCTGATTCTACTTGATATATCGTATCCAATTCAATTTCCAGTTAATTGGTTTCAATTCAGTTCCAGCTCGGCTTCACAAATTTCTATATAAATTTGTTTTTTAATTCAAATAGTCTTTTCCTGGGAGTTTTAAACAGCTTTGCTTTTCTAAAACCAAATATTCCTTTTTGGATTTCAAACAACTTGTTTCTCTCAAACCAATTCAAAAACAAAATCTTTTTGGTAGTAATCCGTCACTTACAACTCGAAATTGAACACCGATGATGTCATGATCATCATCGGAATCTATTTTTAGCTTTCGAAGTGAGTTCAATACTATATCGCTTTTCAAAACCATTTCTAACATTTCCACTTTGAAATTTATTTCAAAATATCCTTCCAATGTTTGTAAAACAATTTAAAATCTCCCAGGATTTTAAAATTCTCATATACCCAATTCAAATCCATTTTCAAACATCTTTCCAATTTCCAGGCTTTCAATTTCAATTCTGATTTGAATTTCAGATTTAATCCATCTCGATCACATATATTTCACTTATATGAATTCTGATTGGTTATTTACATAACCATTTAATTTATAATCTTACTCGATTATAATAACAACCAATATCCAATATATATATTCATTCCAATATATATATCTTCTCTATATCAAAATATAATTTGGGTAAAATTGTTCCATTTACCCTCTTTTCAAAACATACTGTGTCGGTTAATCGTATTCGAGTGTTTATAAATCCCTACCGATGCAGTGGATCAAACTGACAGACCAGAACCTATAAACAATTCAACCAACAAATCTCCACAATATAAAACAATTTTTATATCAATAACAAATATGTTCACTCGTATATATACACTCAACTCAATCTAGGGTATTGCTAACCCCGTCTCTACTGAGTCACGCCACAGAGCCAAGGTAATTCACTTAACTTTATGCTCTGATACCAACTGTAACGACCCGGAAAAAGGCGATCTTAGTTATCCGATATACAACACATATCGAACATCCAAAGATCGAAAATAACCGGAAAGTTAATAGAAAGAAGTTAGAGGGTGAGAATAGATAAGATAGAAACTTAGAATAGAAGAAGAAGAAGAAGAAGAAGAAGAACACAACATCAGAGTAACACGAACCTCACAGGGAACGAGTAACATATAATAGATAACATGTCCTTAAAATAAAAGATTTTACTTGAATATACATATCATTATCAAGTACAACACAGCGGAAATAAACAATAGCTATATGATCCTGAAGCCTCCTGCTCCAGCTCTTCAAGTATCTGTAAATCCCGACTACTTGACTGCCCGTACAAAATTGGGCACCCAAGAGTTTAGGGAAAACAAAATATACTCCAGGTCAGTCATGGGACTGGTATGAGTAAAACAGTTTAAAACAGTTCGAGCGATGAAACAATATCTCATAAGACCACGCCGTATAACGGAACGGGTTTTTCCCTTATGAGAATCCAAAATAATCTTTATATCAAAAAACTTTTGATATTCTAATAGTGTCTATTAACCACAATATAATAATCATCTAGCAGAAATGCTTTCATCTCACGTTCTACATATATAGTATACAATCAAAACCACAAGCACGTATTGGGTAATGGATTTCCAACTATGACAAGGTATGGAACCACCTTTCGCTAGTGTACCTCTAGAGAGGAAAACACCGGGTTCAACAAGAACATCTTGCAACCCAGCCACACATGACCGACCACTCATTTCGCTTGAGTGTATCGAACGTATATCACCAACGGTTGGGATCAGCAACCGTTTCCCGAATGGGACAGCATCAACAATAGATTTTTAGAAGTAAATGTAAACTCTAGATCAGGTGATTATACACCCTAATAGGTGCGACCTACATAGCCATGATGCCTGCCCGATTTCTGTCATTTCCCGGTTGCCACGCTTATCTCTGACAGATCGTACAATTATTCACTTTGAATGTCACATCATCATACCCGCCAAATCACAAATTGATTTCCCCAAAAATACCATGGGTATATAGCTAAGAGAAACGAATTCCTCCGCCACCAAACGTGAATACGTTTGAAGAGATCAACTTACGCGATCTGTTAGATATACTCTGTCAGACATTCTTCCATACAGGTCATCCTAGGACTGGACAAACCGAAGGCACTATTCAGTACATCCATCTTAGGCAATCTTTACCTAAGATTTGTGCAATATCCCTTGCACTCCGTCTTCAATTATCTTTGGCATATATGATTCGCAACGCTTATGCCAATACATAGTTGTTCTTCGGATAATAATCCAACCGGTCTCTCCATATTAACAACGTTAAAATGGTCAAAAACTTCGATAGTCGGTGGGTTAACTATCAAAGAAAAACACGTGTGCAAACAACGATTTTATTTCCAAATGGAAATTATATCGATCAATCATCATTGAACATTTAACCCTTTTAAATTAATTCACTTTTCTCCTGTTTCCATATCAATCACATGCCACTCGACAAAAATTCCCCTCCTTCGCGACTTCCTGCTTTGCACAGTGGACGCGAACTCCTCCAACAAGTTTAACTTTCCACCTTAAACTCGATACAGATTCCAATTGAATTTTGTTAGATGTCAACGTCCTCTTATATTCCTTCAGAAATTACCATCATCGAAAACAAAATTCATGAACACCTCCACATGTTTACATAGCACGTACAACAAACAACAAACTCACAACACATGAAACCCCTCTCAAATTTCACTTCCTGTACTTCGAACCAACCTCTCACGTCCTATCCCAATTCCACCTATTCTTCATCTCGAACGATGCCTTCAACGAGACGGTAACAAACCCAATGCAAGCTACTGCTACTCAGAAACGAGCACCCAACAAATCAAATCGCACCAAGTAAACCAGGTTGAAATGAAGCTGTAAACCCATAGATTTCAGTGTACAAGTTTTGGGATTTATGAAACTTTTCTTTGATTTGAGGAGACCCGGAACTGGCGGCTTGTTTTCGCTGTGTTGAGGAGGTTGGAAATTAGGATAAGGTGGTGTTAATAGGTTATTATATAGGGTGTTTTCATTTTGATTAAGAGGGGGGTAACCATCCACGTTTTTTTTTTGAGGCCACACAAAACTTGCGGCCGAAAACGTGAGGCATGGCCTTCTTCTGATCATAGAAAATGAGAAATATCATAGGGTTTTAGAAGGAGTTGTATTTATATACATACGTTTACTTATTAAGGGTACAACATTTCATGGAATTTCATCTATTTTTACGAACTGTTATTGACAGAAATAACCATACCGTTGTGTCGAGCTGGGTGTCACGATCCCAAAAATATAATAATATCGGTAGATTAACTCATATTGTGAAACCCTGAAATGTCGATACATGGTGCCAAATACTCCAAATAAAAAGTTTCTTATTTAATTAATTAAAAATTACCATAAAATTCGCAAAAGTAAATTATCGTTATGTCTCAAAAGAACCTCGTCTAAATTCAAACCCGATATTCAAATATTTTGAAAACCCTTTTATAACGTAAATAAAGCGTTGCAAATTATAAAGGAATTCCACAACGACTTTTCTGAAATTTGATTTGGACGTAAATCAGAATCTACCCAATGAAATCCCGATTTTTCTCTTCCACTAGAAAAATATACTTCACCAGCTCCATACGTTTCTTGTTTCACAGAAATACAATTTAAAACGAACCCTGTATATCCAGTTGTAGTTCAAATCGTCAAATAGCGAACTGCCGCGCCATTTCAAGCTCGATTACAATTATATTATGATCTATACGTTCAACTGTCATCGAATGAATATATTTGTTCATATAATTCAACTCTAAACTGAACTATATATTTTAAATAATCCTATTCACATTATATTGTGAATTCCACTATTTTTTTGATTATTTCTGAATTAAATATATTATTCTATTATTTAAATAAATTAAATAAGCCATATAATTTAATTTAATGACCATTTGAATTCTAAACCACTATTTATATAATTAAATAAATTATATATCGTAGAAAAATGCGGGTCATTACATACCATATAATATGCCTCCATACTAGTAACACAATCAAGTCCGTAGGGTTGTATTGGGAATTGGGTTTCCATCAAGAGTCAAGGCCAGGAACGGTCTCCTTACCGATTTGAGTCACCCTAGCTAATGTCTCAGGATCCCCTGCAGTGAACTCTTGGTAAGCTGCAGGGCCAATCCACACATACGATTTTGCGGATTGGCAATTCCTGAATACACGTTTCCCGGTCCTATAGGACCTAACATCCAAGGGTGGCGCCTCATTCCATCATCCACTTAAGTAAAATGTCGAGCCGTGTAAAACCCAAACACTACTTCTAGCTAGAAAGAAACGTGCTGCTCTCCCTGCGTTCCCTTGCTCCGTTTTAGACTCAACCGGGTTGTGAGGCCCGTGAAGCTACGTAATGCACAAAGCTATGCTTATTCAAGCTGTGCTTTGATCATCACCACAAGGTTCTGCTTTTCAACAAGAAACCTTGATCATTGCATCTTGGTATGTCACACTGTCAATCCATATCATTCTATTAATTCTTTGCCAAAATATAAAAAAGGGTGTTAAGCAAGAGAATAAATTCTCCGCCACCAATCATTCATACATTCAGCAGAAAATCAATAAATATAATATAAAGGAGTACAATGTCGGACACATATTCCATTTATAAGTCCATTCTGGGTCTGAACGAATCTGGAGATACCCTCGTTCTATATGTCTAGTACGGAAGGGAGCTACCCGCATATCCGTGCAATCAACATATACGTCCGGACGGCCACCACTATAGCCCCTTTAAGGTAGCTACTCCAATCACGGGCATCAATAGTCGTCGTCCATTCGATGTGAAGATCGTCGGTCTTCAATTATCGTCTTCAACTCTTCGACTTAGATCGACATATAATATTTTGAAATGAGATTGAACTCGGACTTTTCAAATGATCCTCGCATATATATTTTATTTTTAAATCATTTCATATCGTTATTAGTATTTAATAACGATCTATCGCTATTTTTATTTATATAAAAATAGCCCAAATTAATTTAACGACGCTTTGGGTCAATGGGCGACCCTGGCGTTGTTTTCACCCAAATTTGTTTTACACATTTCTCTAAATCTAACCGTTGGATTTTAACACAATTCATATCGTTGGAAAGATCTTCCCAAAGCGAACCTAACGGTTTCAGATTTGGGAAAATTCGACGATCGGATATTTTGGTATAATAATTTAAAGACACGATTTCTAAATCGCGAATTACCGCGTGTGATTCGTAAAATTTAGTTTATATTTATTTATATATATATAAATACAAATCGTTCAATGATAATAACGTTATCCAAGTCAACACAACCAAATCTATTACAACCTATATTCATGTTAAAAATAATATTTTCCAACATATGACCTTTTCAGTCCTATCCAACATGAGACAAATGAAAATTTGATATACATTTTTCGTTAAAATGCAAATCTAATATCTACACTTTTTATTTCATAAAAAAAATGCAACGTCAAATTTTACTCTTTTATCACATTTAAAAATCCAATAAAGTTCTACATTAAATTCTATTTTTTTTTACATTAAAAATGTAAATAAAAAAAATCAACACTAAATTCTACTGTAAAATTATGTCTCATTTTAATATATGAACATGACACCAAAACACTATTTCATTTTTTTTTATATAAACGTGATCTTAAAAATATATTTATTTTTAATATAATTACATAACACTAAAATAGGTTTTAAATTTTATATATTAACATGACATAAAAATATATCCATTTTTGATGTTTTCCACATAACACTAAAATATGTTCTTTTCAACATGACATTAAAATATGACTATCTTCATATGCATTTTCATGACTCTAAAACATGATTATCTTCATACGCATTTTCATGACTCTAAAATATGAAAATATTTCATATGCGTTTTCATGTCTCTAAAATAAGAATATATTTCATATGTCTTCATAATTCTAAAATATGTATATATTTCATATGCCATAACGCTACACTAAAACATGATTATATTTCATATGCTTTAATGCTACGCTAAAATATGGTTTTATTTCATATGCATTATCATGACATTAAAAACATGATTATGATTCATACGCATTAACTTGACATTAAAATATGGTTTTACTTCATGTTCCTACATAAATGCTAAAAGCAAGTTTATTTTCATAACACTACACAAACACTAAAAATATCTTTATTTTCCAGTTAATAAAATGGAACTCCCCATGTATTCTTTTTATTTACATCTAAATGTAAATAACGATATCACTTTAAATCTATTCCTTTATATTTCATATAAAAGGTCAATAAAAATGTAATCTCTATTCTATATTTTTTATTCTGATTTACATTTTCTAACAAAAATGTCCTTTTTATTCTAATTTACATTTTGAATGTAATTTTCCTTTTCATTACTTATTTACATAAAAAGTAAATTTTCCGTTTTCATTGTTTATTTACATAAAAATGTAATTAAAGTTGCCTATCTAATTTCCTTTATTGAAAATCTATTTACATTAAAAAGGTAAATATCATATCTAAATTCTTTTATTGAAAATCTAAGTTTTCACTTTTAATTTTATTACATAAAAATGTAATTTTATCTTTCTATAAATCTAATTACATAAAAATGTAATTTTCTTCCTTTAAATCTAATTACATGAAAATGTAATTTTATCTTTTAATTCAATTCACAAGGAAAGTGCAAAATTTTACTTTTAATCCTATTTACAAAAAGATGTAAAATTACTCTTTTATTTCTTTTTACAAAAAGATGTAAAATTCCTCTTTTATCTAATCCACATTAAAAATGTAAACTTTTCTTTTTTACTCTTTTTTTAATCACATTAAAAATGTAAACTTTCTACTTTTAATCTTATTACATGAAAATATAAATTTTCTCTTTAAACTAATTGACAATGAAGTCAATGTTCTATTTTTTTCATTTCTAACAAATTGACAAAATAAATAATGTCTTTTTCATATCTAACAAAACGGCGGTGAAATTAATGTCCATTTTCTAATTTAACACATTACGGTGTAAACCATGTCCATTTTCTAATTTAACATATTACGGTGTAAAATAATGTCAATTCTAATTTAACAAACAAAAATGTTTATGGAATGTCTTTTTTAATATTCCAATAAAAATGAAATAAATTTCTTTTTTTATTATTAACTAAATTTGTCATTATGATTGCCCTCTTTACTTTAAGACAAAAACAACAATAAACTTTGTCCTTTTTAAATTTACAACAAAAATCAATGTAAAAATGTTACTTTTCATTTTTGACAAAATCAATGTAAATTTTCATTCTTTTCATTCTAACAAAAAAATGAATAATTTGTTTCTTTCATCCTTAAAAAAACAAATTAATATTTCTTTCCATTTATTTCAAAATAACAAAATGTCCTTTTTCGTTTATTTCAAAGAAAATGAAAATAAACATGTTCTTATTTTCATTACACACACAAAAATGAAACTTTTTGTTCTTATTTGTACAACAAACAAAATATATGGAAATTGTGTTCTTCTTCTTTTCAAACAAAATAAATGAACATGTTTCTTGTTTACAATCAAAATGACATTTTTCTTGTTTACAAAAAAAAATGATATTTTTCTTTGCCCAATCAAATTTCAACAAAAACGATGTATTTTGACTCAACAATTCTATTTCGACCATTTTATTTTCAATACACCAATCATCACATCAATAATTTCGCATAACCACATCAATCAGCACAGATTTCATAATAATCAAGTAAATGAATTTGACAACATACATACAGAATTCACATGGCAATAAATAATTTAATTTTTTTAATTAAAATAGAATTCTCACCAATAGCTTTCCACCACCTTTCTACCCCTCAGTCCTAGCCAACTCACAAGTGCCTCCTATCCGCAAAACTGCTCCGACGCTGGTGGCTTTGGAGAGGAAAATCGGCGATTGTACTTGATAATTTCCAATCGCACCTTTACAATTTTAAAGATCTCGCAATGCTCCTTCGATTTGTTTTATAATTTTTGTTTAAATCAAATTGTAGAAGAGGAGATTAAGGAATGAAATTTGGAGTGTCCATGGCCATTGCTTTTGTTCTAGGCGACGGCAGAGTACTGTACGGTTTTAGGGTTATGCTAATTTGGTTTAGTGAATATTTATATTAAAATATTAATTAATTCAACCCTTAAGGCCTGTTTCTCCTATTCAAATTTCAAAAGTTATTCAATTGGATAGACAAAAATAAAAAGTATAGAAATATACACGTGAGTCTATTATAATTTATATTTATAACCTGCCCATTATGATTTGTATTAATGACTTCATTCTTATGTAAATTGCTAATTTTCGTCTTAGCCGATTTTTGTGAATTCCTATCTGAATCACAATTGTTTAACCATTAGTGTAAATAAATACGAAATTTACAAACTTATATTTTACAAGGTTTCCATTTACGAAATCAACTTGATTATTGTCATTTATTACTATCTGCCATAAAAATCCAATTTGCTTAATTTAATGACAAGGAATATATTTAAGGGTGCGTTTTTTACAGGTCCCTATTAAGTTTCAAAATGTAAAAAAAACCCGGTGATAAAAATAATATAGAAAACATCACTATTTTTGAAATTCCGCTAAAAAAATTCCAGATCTACCCTTACACACCTAAAAAACTATCCAACAACTGTTTGTCCTCGTTTACTCAGTCTATCGCTCCTATTATCTCGCTAATAAACCTAATCCAACATTTCTGGAAAACAGTCGATCACTCCAACAGCGTTTTTTTTAATGAAAAACTAGACAATTATATACATATATTACGTAAAATGATTTTTTTTATCATTTTTTTTTATTTTTACGAAAAACTAGACAATTATTTACATATATTACGTAAAATTGCATACATTTATGCAACTAAGTGTAATAATTGCATACATATATTAATATTATGCAGAAAATAAATTATTAGTTTTGCGCAACTAAGTGAAATAATTGCATACATATACATAAATATATTGCATAATTGCTGAAACAAAAGAAATAACAAAAAAAGTAAATATATATAATTATAACAAGATGCATATATATATATATATATATATGCAAATAACAGAAATATGTGCATATTTACATGAAAATTTTCATAACATTTACATGTACTACATCAAAAAATAAGTACAGACCACATTTACATGTACTACATCAAAAATTTCAGAACATTTACAAAGCAGAGATGATGGTCTTTTGAAGAACAAATAATTTTGTTAAGACCCAGCTTATTGCGCAAACCACATCTAGTAGTCTCTGTAGAAACACATGCAGATTTCAATCATTTGGAAAAGGATGGACGACCAATCTTCAACAACACGATAACACCAATATCCGCCGGAACACTGTTATAAAAAAAAGAAATTCAACATTAATGAGCTTAATGTGCAGTAACCTAAATTACAAAAACTGCTTCAGAATTATATAAATACATGCGCACAATTCAGCAAAATAACAATAATTTCTGAATATTTATATGCAAGTATTCTACATATATGCATAGAAATATGAATATATTTGTAAAATAATATGTTTTTCTGTTTGTTTGATAAAAAAATTCATACAGTTACGCATATATTTAGAATAGATGCATATTTGTCCGCAACTTTTTATCAAAATTTCAGCAAAAACCCACAAGTTCTAACAATGGCTTCATGGATATATGTTTTTTTCAGGTCCTTATCATATGAAAAATCGTATTTTATGCTTATAAAAAACTTATATTTATCCTACAAATAAAATCACAAAGAAAAGGAAAAAAACAGCTTCAGATTAATATAAATACATGCGTACAATTCAGCAAAATAACAATAATTTCTGAATATTTATATGCAAGTATTCTACATATATGCATAGAAATATGAATATATTTGTAAAATAATATGTTTTTCAGATTGTTGGATAAAAAATTGCATACAGATATGCATATATTTAGAATAGATGCATACTTGTCCGCAATTTTTTATCAGAAGTTCAGCCAAAATCCACGATTTCTAACAACAGTTTCATGAATTAATTGCAGGAATATTTTAAGCTAACAATGCAACTAAATGAGTAAGTATTTGAGCATAAAATCAATTTGTTAAGGTTCATTTTAGTGGCTAAATACTATGCTTAATTTAGTAAATGCACGATAGCCGGCCATGCAAATTTAGCTTACAAAATAGAATGATGCCACTTGCTGGATTGTTAATTGGCTTGACTAAAGTTTGCATCACGGTATGAAAGTTTAATGCATGTTGTGTTCCTGCCCCATTATGATTTGTCAAGCGTGCATTATTACAATACACAATGCAATTGTGATTTCTCAGAGAATGGCTCACTCCCAGTATTTTTATGCCTCTTCATTGAATTCTTAGCATCGTTTTCATCCTCGCTTATTAATGCTAAGGTCCATGAATTCTTTTTTTCTACTGGTAAAAAATTGAAAATTATCATAAAAAGCAATAACACTAACAAAAATGAAAATCCAATATGAAAATTGACTCTCGCACTTGAAAATTGTTGCATACGGTCCATGAACAAAGGTGCCGTACAGTAAATCAAATGCAGTTAATGCTAAGGTCCATGAAAATTGACTCTCGCACTTGAAAGAAAATAAGTACCTGCGCTTGCTTTAAATAAATTAAAGCATATGAACTCATCGCTGAAGAAACTCCAGGAGGGGCCGTCGGCAAAGCGGAGGACATGTATGAAGTCATTGTCCCCATCAAACCCCCTATAGCCGCACCCTGAACGGCGCCAGTGGCCGTGACGACGGCGGCCTCAATCGGCATGGATTGCTTTGCCAGCCATGCGTTGAATCCGGATTCAAGCTCTTTGAATTTGGACTGGATTTCGGTTAAAGGATTTGAATTAGCGTGAAATGAAATGAGAGACTGGTTCAACTTCTCCATTGACGAGTTGTAAGCGAATGGATAGAATGAAGGGCGAGGGGGTTTGCAAAGATTCCAAGGGGGGATTTCTATTCTAGAGCCGCCGCCGCCATGGAGAACGAAAATTAGGTTTCTGGAAAAGAAAAAAAACTAATTACGTAATGAGTAGATCTGACCTAGGTAAATACGGCGTGAATTAACAAAAAGGGCACTTTTGTAAAAATATCAGCCGCTCTTTGAAATTAGGGATGTAATTTATATGTTTTGAAACAGGAGGATGTGAGCCTAATTAAGTTTGCTTTTAGGGATGTGTGCCTAATTTTCACTATATTTAATATGTTTACTAATCAAGTACTCATTTTCATTCCAAATTTTAGTTTTCACATTACTGTAAATTCCAATTCATCTAAACATTAAATTCTAAATTACAATTTCTAGGAAGAAAATAAAAGGTTGTCCTCTAATTATACCAATTCATATTATTATTATTTTACTACGATATATAAACAATAGTATGAATTTTCAATTAAATAAATATTTCATTATTACTGCAACCAACATTGCTAAGATACACATCTATATTACTTTTCAATTTTCAAAATATATAATATTAACGTTTCAGTATTTAATGAACCTATTCAAAAATTCAAAAGAAAAACATAGGAGAGAGAAAACGGGAATGTAATTAATGCTTGATCTATTGTTTAATGCCAATTGTTAGAAAGTTTGAAACTTCGTTGGCATGTACATGTTAATATTTAATAAATGTACATTTTCTACCTATAATATGTAAATGTTAATATTAAACAAATGTACGTTTTCTACTATTAAAACATTTTTATTACACAATGAATCTCTTTTAGTGATTTATTTACATTAAACACATTTTCAAATAATGAATCTCTTTGACATTAAAAATTTATTTTTTAATGTAAACATATCTAATCAAACTTTAATCTTTTTATACCTTAAAAACATAATGTTTAATGTAAACATATTCCAATCAAAGTTTAATCTTTTTATTTATTTTTTTATAAACAACAAAACTATGAATTTTCACATTTGCATATTTTCATTTATAACCTACACATTATTTTCAATCAATAAATTAATAAATGTCATTAAAGTTCCTACGTGACGTTAAAAAGAATCTAAAAAAAATTATTGTAAAACATTTCATGTTTCTACATGAGATTAAAAGATTAATTTTTTTTATTATAAATTTAATTCATGTTTTGCATGACATTAAAAAGTTAGATTTTTAGTATCAAACAAAATATGTTCATTTTCATGAAAAAGAATAACTTTTAGCGCTAAACAAAATATGTTCATTCACATTAAAAAAATAATTTTTTAATGTAAATCATTTTTATATTCTTACATTTAAATAAAGATTAACTTTTATTTTAAAACATAATTTGTTTTGTTGTTAAATTCTGATGCATTTCCTAATAAAGTTTCCTTAAAATAAAAATTTAAATTGGTTCCAAAATTTCGAGTTGTTACATTACGATTCCAATTACACGTTCAAATCTAAGGAATAACTGAACTTACAAAGAAGGAATTTTTGATTTTCTGGAATCTAAATTCTGAAGTTGGAATGCTCGCCTTTGATGTAAATCGCTGTTCTTTTAATTCAGATTTGATTCACTTAGTAGCTTTCTAGTTTTCTTTTTAGTTGAAAGAGAATGGTGGCTGTCTTAGGTTGAGTATGGCGGTATGATGGCTCCTAGAATGAATTAGTGTGATGTTAGGGTTGAGTGTTAGGTTGTTTATATAGAATTTCAAATTTAATTAGAGCCGTCGGATGATCCTTGTAACGACCCGGAAAACCAGAACCAATTTAAAAATTTTAAATTGGCTATTTTAGTGGATTTTAAATATTTAAAATAAATATTTTAAATAATATCAATGAAAAGTGAGTTTGAATTTATGGTTGAAAATAAATATAATTATTTCTAATTATAAACAAGGCCTGAAATGGTGCGGAAGTTTCAAAAATTGAATTCAAACTTTGACTGACTGTACCGGGTGGAAAATAAAACGGATTTGAGTGAAACCAAAAATATTTAAATCTGTTAATGAATATCTTTCTAACGAATCTGAAAAATCAAAGTTTCATAGCGGGAAGCAAAAGTTATGGCCAAATGAATTTTCGGAAAGGTCGCTATAGAGTTTATATAACCCGTGAAAATGGCCATTTTGCAAACGACCTCGGAATTCGACGAAACCACTTTTGTTGGATCCGGGATGTCAAATTATTGCTAGGTTTCAAATTTCGTAATTTTTGAAGCTAGTATGTGAGCGGGGCAAAGGAAAATGTGTTTGGTCG
This sequence comes from Allium sativum, assembly GCA_030737875.1. NCBI lineage: Eukaryota > Viridiplantae > Streptophyta > Magnoliopsida > Asparagales > Amaryllidaceae > Allium > Allium sativum. The sequence continues at coordinate 21,111 of JASFAX010007363.1, forward strand.
ATTTCTATTAAATTGGATCGACCAGAAAAGGGCCATTTTTCAAACGGTCTCAGAATTCGACGAAACTAGTTTTGTTAGGACCGTATCGTCAAAACATAGCTAGATTTATTTTTCCGGAATTTTTCGAATCGGTTTGTGGCCCCGGCTAATTGAAATGTACGTTCAAATTAAATATTCAATGTTTTATATTTTAATTTGAAGGAAAACTGACTGAAACAGTCGAATGGCCTAAGAAACATATCCCATTGTGTCTGGAATGGCGGAAAAACGCTAGGGACGACTGTCGTTGGGCTTGAATTGGGGTTCGTGGGTGAAAGAGGGTATTTTCGAAATTTAAAAATATATAAAAAAAATCTCATTCGTCCATCTCATGTTTCTCTCTCCCCGACACCCAGGCGAAGGCGGAAACCCTCTTCCTCCTTCTCTCCTCGATCTCGCCCAAACCACACCACAGAACCGCATGTTCCTTTGGAAGATTTTGAAGATCCCACTCTCCCCTTTCATTCCGAACCACTCTCGCCCTTTTCCATCGCGAGTTGCTCGAGATATCCCGATCGAAAGATGCGCCGTTCGAGGCCAAATTCCTCCACCGATCCTTTGTCGAGCTGACCAGGACCACCACGCGCGAGAAGCTTTTCCGTAGCGCTACAACGCAGTGGAGTCCGATCATCCAGTTGTGATTCGGTTTTTGCGAAAAGATCGAACCTAGTTTTGAAGATTTGAAAGAGGGTAACGGCTATTATATATTAAACTGTTTTAATAGCACTTCTAAGCGCTACCATTTATGATTTCACTGTAAAAATCATATCTTTTTGCTGCGTTGTCGAAATTCAGTGTAACAAGAGACAGTGGACTCGTGTGGACGTCTTCTACATTCTAGAAGAGACCGCATATTTTTCTGAGCCTTCTGCTATTTTTGGTGGAGTGGAACCCAATGTGAGATTTCTAATTTATAAACGATATGGAAAACAACGATGTATAAATTATATAGCCGATGTATGAGTTATATAAGCGTTGTACACCACATGTATAAGCGTTGTATAAGTTGTATGTTCGATGTATAAGTTATATATGCATTGTAAAAATTATATATGCGATGAAATGACATTGAAATGAATTGAAGTGAATCGAAATATATTTATATACGAATATATATATATATACTCCCCTCGTCCACAGACCATGGACGATATTTATTGGTTGTGATTGATGAAAATTGGTTGATAGCGAATGGTTGATTAGAATTGTTGGTGGTTGAAATTGATTGATTGTGGTTGAAAAATACCCATCTGTGGTTGAAAACAAAATTAGAATAGATTGTGGAAATGAAAATAGAACATGCCGCCTGCATGCGAACTAGATGCACGAATCCTCATTGTCAAAAACCGCGAGGTTTTAAGGTAGAGCGAGAAGCCGTACTAGGGACGGTCCCCGTTTTAACTACCCTGTCGTTATGCTGCCGAAATTTTCAATAATATTCATGTTTTAGAATTATTTTCATGTGTTGAAACTATATCCGTGTGTTGAATAGAAATTCATGTATTGAATGAAGTTCACGTGATGAATAAATTATTTGAAAGTTAAAAATCACATTTTTATTATATATGTAGCCAATATAAAATATTAGTATTTTAAATAAATTGTTTTAACATCAAAAATAACATTTTTACCTTAAGTACAGACTATATAAAATAATCGTGTTTTGAAATAAATCGTTTTACAATAAAAATAACATTTTTATTATGTATATAAACTATAGAAAATATTCATGTGTTGAATAAAGGACTAGAATGATAAAAATCGTATTTTTATCGTGTGTGTGAAGTCGGAAACATTCATGTGTTGAATATAGGGATTGAACAATAAAATCTACATTTTTATTGTAAATATGAAGTGTTAAAAATGGTGAAGTGTGAAATAAATATTTTTGATGATAAAAATATCATTTTTATCAAATCTATAACGTGGATATGGTTTTGAAATCGAAGAAAGAATTATATTTATATATATTTATATAAAGATAATTAAAATATAGTGAATACCGACGCTGAAGTTCGTATTTTGAAATCGTGATTTCAAACGATTAGTGCGGGAGATCCGACCATCGGATTTTCCCGAAACCACAACCGTTGGGTTCGCCTTGGAAATATCTTTCCAACGGCACCAACTTTGTAAAGATCCAACTGTTGGATTGTCTGGAATGTCTAATTCAAATCTAAATAAAAATAGCACTAGAATCGATTATATATATATATATAAATGATTAAATTAAATCGAATAACGACGCTGCAGTTCGTATTTTGAAATCGTAACTTCAAATGATTAGGGCGGGAGATCCGACCGTCGGATTTTCCCAAAACTGAAACCGTTGGATTCGTTTTGAAAAGATCTTTCTAATGATATAAATTTTGTGAAGATCTAACGGTTAGATTTTCAGATATGTGTAAATCAAATCTGGAGAAAAACAGCGCCATGGCCGCGTTATAGCCTGAAGCGTCGTTTGAATGAAATGGCTATTTTTAAATAAATAAAAATAGCGATAAATCATGATAAAATATTATAAACGATATGGAATGGAAATAAACTGAATTTTCTCGATTTATGTGATATTTGATGGTTGAATGTGTTTGGTGTGAAAATTACATTAAAGAACAAAATTGGTGATGTCAAATAATTAAACCATTGAAATGAATTGATTTGAAATTCTAGATATACATGAATTATTTAAAAAGACAGAGTTAATTCTCATTTCAAATAATTGATCGGCGAGTGAAAGTCGAAGATATGAAGATGGTGCAAGACCGATGATCTTCACGTCGAATGGGGGGTGCTACTGATGCTCATGATAGGAGTAGCTACCTTGACGGGGTTGAAGTAGTAGCCACCCGGACGTACTTGTTGATTGTACGGATATGCGAGGTATTGAGTGCCTCCGATTTTGTTCAGACCCAGGATGAACGTGTAAATGGACTGTGTGTCTGACATTGGATTTTGTTCTGTGCTGATTGATCTCTATTAAATATATATATGTTTGGCGGCAGAGAATTTATTCTCTTGCTTAAATCCCTTCTCTGAGACGTACGAGCCTAGAGGTTATATATCGATAGAAATCAGTCGCACGGAGTGAATTGCCTGTGTGGCACGCCTAAGTGGTAGATGATCAAGGCTTCTGTTGAAAAGCAAAGTCTTGTGGTTGATAATCAAAGCACGACCTGTGTGGCATGGCTTTGTGTATAGCGTTGTTTCGCGAGCCTCACACCCCGGTATGAGCCAGAAACGGGAGACGGACATTAGGGAGGACATGCGTTTCCTTCTAGCTAGGAGTGGTGCTTTGGGTTTTACACGCCCGGGTATTTTACTTATGTGGATGATGGAAAGCGAGGCCTCGGTTGCTTCGGTCTCTTCGGAGCCGATGGTGTGGTCAGATGTGACCAGTGACGCCCCATAGGGCAGGGAAATGCAGTGTTCGGGAATTTTAATCCATATCGGTGGACCGACCCGGACGATCCAAGGCTTGCCTGCGCGCTTGCCTGAGGGGCGGGCTAGAGCGTCCCGAATTAGGTAAGGATTATCTTTTGCCTTGGTTCATGATGGAAATCCAATTTCCAAATACGACACCGTGCGGTTTTGATTGTGTATATATATATATATATATATATATATTTGGAGACATGATATATGGTACCCATGCCGTCTATGATTGATAGTTATGATTGAAATTGTTTTTGAAACATATATACACTAGCAATAATATCAAATGATTTGTTTTGCTCGTATCAAGCATATTTTGGCCATTATAAGGTAAAACTCTATCCTCTGGTTTGTGTTGCATTGTGTGATGGGAACTGAGTCTTATAATGGCTTCATTTTTATAAAAAGCATTGCGATGTTTAAAAGATTTATTGGTTCTAAAAGCTCTGGCAATCCAATGGAGTAAACCCGTTCCGCGAAAGTGGCGTGGTCCTGTGATTAGCCATATTTGAAAATGTGTTAAGTAGATTTCTCATACCAGTCCCATGACTGACTCGTAGTTTGTTTCACTTGCAAACTTGGATGCCCCTTTTTCTACACGGGCAGCCTTGTATTCAGGTTTTAGCAGGCTCTTTCTAGAAAGCTGGAGCTGAAGATGAATTCTATCATTTATCTCTTTTATGCTGTTCAGCTCCTGTTGTACATATTATGTTTTCTTTTTCGCAGTAGACATTCATGTATAGCTGAACTGTATTCTGTACTAAGTATGATCCTGTATACTGTGTAACCCTGATGATTATGTTTAACCAGTGTATTCTATTGTACATTATCTGGTGTATTTAATTATGTAACACCCCACGTCCATTAATGTCACTCACAAAGGGAATGCATTAACTTCCGTGGAGGTTATAAGTGAATATAGAACAGAAAAATTACAACAAGACAGATAACAAATAGTACTTGGAAATCTAAAACATCATTTTATTGCAG